>PVKC010019532.1:0-19045 GCA_004027635.1 Crocidura indochinensis
TATTTAAACGATACTTTTGAAGTGACCAGAGAGATAGTCCAATTGTAAGGTGCTTGCCTTGCACATTGCCAACCCTAGTTCATTCCCCAGAACTTTTTGTGATCCTTCAACTAAAACCAGGAGTGGTCCCTGAGCAACAACTAGTTTTGCCCCAAGACAAAAATAAATAATAAACAAATGAAATAACTTTGCAGGGTATTTCTTTGGTGTATTTAATCTTAACTTACTTAACTAGTGAGACACAATGAAGTTAGATGTTTTAGAAAAGTTTAAAGAGTAGAAATGGTTTTAGTAAGAGTAGAGTAAACTCATGATAATTTAAAATATTTGCGTAATAGTTTGTGTTTGTATACACACAGAGAAAAACACTCATAATTATATAGCTTGGTGATTTTTCACAATGGATATATCAGTGTAGTTGAAACCTACAGAACTGCGGTATCCCAGCTCTACCTTAAGTTACTAAGTTATTGCCTACCATTTAGAGTAATCACTAGTCTGATATCTAACTAGGCTTTAACATGTGCGGTTTGCCCTATTTTATACTCTGTCAATAACTTGTGTAGTATATTCATGTCTGTGTTCTTTTGCTCAAAATTTGTTTGTGTCCCATTTATTTAGGGTTTTTGTTTTGTTTTGTTTTGGGGCCACACCCGGTGACGCTCAGGGGTTACTCCTGACTATGCGCTCAGAAGTTGCTCCTAGCTTGGGGGACCATATGGGGCACCGGGGGATTGAACCACGGTCCGTCCTAGCTAGCGCAGGCAAGGCAGGCACCTTACCTCCAGTGCCATCATCCGGCCCTTATTTAGGGTTTACTCATTTTCAATGCTATACAATGCTATACTTGTATGAATATAACATAAGTTACTTTTTATACTGCTTAAGAGTATTTGGATATTTTCTAGTTTGGGCTTTGGGAGTATTGCTACTACTAATCCATTTTATCAATGTATTTTGATTTACAAAGCCTAAACTTCCAGAGATTTCATACTTTTATTCGTAGTCGGTTAACTGGCATTTATATATATTATTTAAATAATTTAATTTATAAAACACATCACTTGGGACTGGAGAGATAGCACAGTGGTAGGGCATTTGCCTTGCACACAGTCGATCCAGGACAGATGGTAGTTCAAATGCCAGCATCTCATACGGTCCCCTGAGCCTGACAGGAGCGATTTCTGAATGCAGAGCCAGGAGTAGCCCCTGAGTGCTGCCGGGTGTGATCCAAAAACAAAAACGAAAACAAACAAGTAAAAACCATCACTAATATGGAGTACATATTTATCTAAATTTATTTAATATCCTTATAATTATATTTATTACATGTGTCTTAATCAAAATAGAACTATGGTTGCAAATATTACCAAATTCTTTCCTCTTTTTTCATGCACCTGTATATATTTGATATTCTTAACATGTTATATTATTAAGTATTCATATTTATATCTTTTACTAAATTTTGCCTTTTCAGTACTTTTTATATCCCAGCACCTGGCATAGATCCTGAAATGCAGTAAACTGTTTGAATGAAAGGTGATAGCTTTCACCATTGGCCAACAATTAATACAAGTTCCTTCAGATATGTGAATCATCTAGCTAGAGTAAAATCTGTGCTTTAGTTCGACATCTCAGTGTCACAGGGTGTGAGATATGGGAAGTGATTAGTCCCTGAGAAGCCCAGAACTAAGACCCCAGTACTAAACACGCTGTGTGGTGAGAGGGAATTGCTCTGGCTTTATAAGCCTCTTGGAGATTTAATGTGTTAACAACAGTAATTCCAAGGGGTAATGTGGGGGCCAGATATAAATAGCAGAACACAAATGGGGTAATGTGCAACTGCCAAGCTACTGCCGGGGTGTTTATAAAAAGAAAAACATTCCCTTCTCAGTTCTCACTGTCAACAACCTCCCATCCTGAAAACAGGCTTACCACTACTGAGAGATTGGGGAATAACTTTAAACCTCTTCTACAGAGAAAAATACCAGGTAAACATTTTTACTTCCTTAGACTATCAATGTGAAAATCTGACAGTAAAAAGAGACAACAACAACAAAAAAAATCCATAGCTTACTTGGCATATATGTCTTGTGACAGTTTGCTTTGTCAAGTGTTATCTGGAAAGGGAGGTTTTACATAAAAGTCGCTTTTGGTTCCTTTAATAACTTCAGTAAAAGAAATTATTTCTGAATATAGAACTCTGACGTGAAAATAAAGACTCCTTTCCCTTATGCTGTTCATCCTCGTTCTCAGATGCCAGAATGTCTGTGGCTAAAGATCCAATAATGTGAACTTTGTCTTTATTTCTTTTTTCTTATCAAATAGGGGAAATTATAGACTGATATTTAATTAAATTATTGGATGACTGAGACAATTTCAGCCCTTATGAGTCTCTTACCCTCTTGTTTACTCCTTTCATTCTTGTAACATTAAGATGAATAATGGGCATTTAGCCAATAGAGTTGTATAATCATCTGAGAATTGCTGCCTGCTAAGTTCTTTCTGATTTTCTTGTCGCTTTCAAAAAGTTATGCAAGACACTTGTTTTATTGTTGAACTTCTCTTGAATGTGATTATTTGGAAAAACTTTGGTTAGACTTTTTGTTGTAACCACTTATCTCCAAATTTCCCAAATGGGTATGACTCATTATGCATTAATTTGTATTAACTGGGATTCTGGAGAATTCTTGGATCTGGGAGCTAGAAGACCAGTTTGATGTTGTTGTATGTTAGTTTGATTGTCTTACTGAATGTGCATGCTGAGGAAAAGTTAAGAGATAGAGAGAAGACTACCAGTGGGCATATGATAAGAAAAACAATATATTTGGGGAGATATACCAGACAGATTTATTCCTTAGCAAAAAAGAAAACATTTACAGTGTATTATCCTGCTCTTATACAAGTTTTTAAGAATATAACCAATTGAAATTTCTTCTTTTTAATTTAGAAGAGAAAAATGAAAACAGGACATTTTGAAATGGTCACCATGCTGCTGGCAATTATGATTCTAGTGGACATTTTCCAGGTAATGTTGAGAATGAGAAATACGTGGTCTTTGGAATGGGAACTTTTAGTAGAAAACTGCATTTGTGTGGGTTGATGTTGGAAACGAGAACAGAAAGAATAGTAGGTAGATGGGTTTTTTACTTTTCATTTTTCATTTGATACATGTTAATTGTAGAAATTGAAAAATTAAAATTAAGGAAAAATATAAAAAAACAAAGATTATTCACAATCTCTCCCTTCAGAATGAAAGATTGAACCCATTGGTTTGGTTTCCTTTTACTTATTTTAGAGCATATGCATCTAATATCTAATGGATATTTTGTTCAAAATATTCCCCTAGGGTTTTTGAGTTAACTATGCTTAAGTGTCATTTGTCATGAAATATTCTGAAGATATTCCTTTTTAATAGGTGTGGAAAGTGAAGCTTAAACGAAGAGTTCATTGCAAATATGGACTCAGAAGGTAGATTTAGTAAGAACACATTTATAAGACATGAAAGGTATCAGTTATAGTTTGTTAACAGGCCTCTTAGACATAGATCAAATCATTCCCAAGTGAATATAAACCTTTGATACAATTTTTCTTGACATGTGAGAATCCAAGATATTTTACTTTTGTGATAAACAAATATATGCAACCATTTCATTTGGGGAATCACACTGAAAAGCCACACCTTAGGTTAAAAATTCAGATTCTCACCAAATCTTGAATGTTTTGGTGTTTTTTTTTTCCCAGGAAGTGAAATGATTTTTAAAACACTGTTTTGGAAGGTGCTATAATGGAAGAACACCTTGTTTTAGAGTTTCTTTCCTGAGTCAGGGAATTTAAATGCTCTTTTTAATTGTAAATGTAATGTCCCATACCATGTTAACAGAATGTGCAGGATTCCATCTTCAAACACCAGAAAGAGGAAAGGTTGCCCCCAGAGTTGGAGCCGGACGATTGCTCTGTTTATTTTTCTTTACTGCTCAACTCTTAGTGTGAAAGTGTGTTGTGTTGTGTTGTGCTATATGTGGTAAATGAACCATTGCTCTGAATTAACTTCCACCCAAAACAGTCATTGTATCATCTGACACCACTTGGGTTTTGGTTTTCATTATGCAAATACCTCATAGGTCACAATTCACCCTGGCAGGCACCATTGCCTTTTTTTTTTAAGACACTGATTTACAAAGTTATTCATGGTTCAATTTTAGGCATACTATATTCCAGCACCAGATCCATCACCAGTGTCAGTTTCTTTCCGTAAGTTTTCCTCAGGTTCCCTATGACCTACCCACTCTACCACCCCAAGTCTGTCTCTTTGACATTTTTGTTGTTGTTCATTTTTGAACCACACCTTGTGTTGCTCAGGGCTTCTTCTTGGCTCTGCCCTCAAGGATAGGTCATGGTAGGGTTTAGGGGACCATATGGGTTGCTGCAGATCAAAGCCAGATCATTCACTGCAAGACAAGCACCCTACTAGCTGTACTATTTATTTTTCTGGTCACTGATAAATATTTTAAAGTTTGACTGTTGATTTAAAGATGCTGCTTTTATTAGAATTGACTTTCTGGTTTTTATATAGTTCACTCTTCTATATCCCCCATTACCTAAGCCTTGACCCCTGACCTCCATCTTAATTTTCCATTTACCCCTTATTGCCCCCTGCAATTTCTTTCCTTCTCTGTCCTTCTCTTCCCTGTATTCTGGGGTTAAGGGTGGTCTGGCATCCCACCTTTACTATATTACATTCCCTTGTCCAGTTATTCTGTTTCCATAGATAAGTAAGTTCACCTTGTATTTGTCCTTCTGGCTTACTTCACTTAACAGGATATCTTCTTGTTATATCCAACTTTCAGTGAATTACATGGTTTCATAGTTTCGTGCAGATGCATGGTATTCCCTTGTGTATATACACTACATCTTCATAATTCACTCAGCTATCATTGGACAACTAGGTTGATTCCCTATCTTAGCTATTGTCCTATGCGCTACAGTGAATAATGATGTACATATGTCGTTTGAATAAAGATTTTCATATTCTGGGGATAGATACTCAGAAGTGCTGGATCCTATGGCAGCTCAATTCTTAGCTTGCTAATAAATCTCCATAATGTTTTCAATAGGAATTAAGCCAGACAACATTACCACCAAAAGTGGATGACAGTGTTCACCACATCCCTGCCAACACAGATAGTTTCCAATATTTTTTGAAGTGTCACTCAGTGACATTCAGGGATTACTCCTGGCTATGCACTCAGAAATCACTCTTGGCTAGGGGAACCATATGGGACACTGGGGATTGAACCCAGGTTCATCCTTGGTCAGCATGTGCAAGGCAAACACCCTATGCTGCATCATTGTTCTGGCCCCTGTTCCCAATTTTTTAAAAATATACTTTAAAAAATATTCTTTTTGGAGGCCCGGAGAGATAGCACAGCGGCGTTTGCCTTGCAAGCAGCCGATCCAGGACCAAAGGTGGTTGGTTCGAATCCCGGTGTCCCATATAGGCCCCCGTGCCTGCCAGGAGCTATTTCTGAGCAGACAGCCAGGAGTAACCCCTGAGCACAGCCGGGTGTGGCCCAAAATCCAAAAAACAAAACAAAACAAAAAAAAAAAAAACCCAAAATTCTTTTTGTATTGTTTTCTTTGTTTCTATGTTGTTTATTTATGCTTTTTTTTTTAATGATTTCTTATATTCTACCTGTGTTTGGGTTCCTTTGCTGTTGGTTTTCCAGATACTTAAGGTGCCCCTTTAAGCTGTTGATTTCTGTCATTTTCATCTTTCTTGACATGGGCCTGTATTGCTATGAGTTTCCCCCTAATTACTGCTTTTGCTGTGTCCCATAGATTTTGGCAATTTGTTTCTTTATTGTCATTCGTGTCAAGGAATCTTTTTATTTCTTCCTTGATTTCCTCTTTGATTCAGCTGTTGTTGAGCAGCATGCTGTTTAGTCTCCAGGTAAATAAAGGATTTTCTCCATATCTTTTTTTTATAGTCAATATGTGCTATTCTTACAGGTGTGAAATGGTATCTAATTGTTATTTTAATTTTATTTGTTTTGTTTTTTGTTTTTGGGCCACACCCAGCGGTGCTCAGGGGTTACTCCTGGCTATCGGCTCAGAAATAGCTCCTGGCAGGCACGGAGGACCATATGGGACACGGTATCGAACCAACCACCTTTGGTCCTGGATCGGCTGTTTACAAGGCAAATGTCGCTGTGCTATCTCTCCGGGCCCTAAAATTTTGCTTTGTTTTGTTTTTTGGTTATTTTAATTTTAATTTCCTTAATTGGTGATGATGAGTAACTTTTAAAAATTAAACAATATACCAACCAGTTTCCCACATTAAATACTCTTTTATTCTACAGAGCTTTTGGTGTTTTGTTTTGTTTTGGCTTGGTTTTTTGGGCCACACCCTGTGATGCTCAGACCCTGGCTATGCACTCAGAAATTGCTCCTGGCTTGAAGGACCATATGGGACGCCAGGGTATTGAACTGCCATCTGTCCTAGGCTAGCATGGGTAAGGCAGATGCCTTACCACTTGCACCACCACTCCAGCCTGTATTCTAGAGAGCTTGTATAGTTTCATTTCCACAGTTTAATATTTAAATATTACATAAAATTTAAATATTCAATAATATAAATTATTATAATATAAATAATAAATATTTAATTGCCTTTTTTCTCCCACCTTGTTAGGTATCACAGTCTATGAGTAGCTATCCACTAATTGCAATTCATTCTTTAAAATAAATTCTGAAAATTGTGGTCATTTTTGCATTCTAATTTACTCTATAAAATTACTGTACATTCTATTGCCTATACTACTGTGTGATTTTTTCCCCCCTCTTTGCTTGGAGGTGATGTGTGGCCCCAAAGTATGTTCAAGGACCTGGCAACCATTCCTGACAATAATCAGCTGACAATATCTCATAGTTCCATGCTCAGGCCTGAGGCTATGGTGCTGCTCTGACCATGCAATGCTAGAAAACGCCACAGTCATTCCCATGGAGCTTAAGACCCACCAAGATAACATTTAGAGATACCCTGGGGACTTTGCAGTGCTGGGGATTGAAAAGGTCCTCTGTAGGCAGAGCATATTATTGTAACCCTTGTGCCACTTCTATAATCTCTGTGTATGATTATTTTTAATATGAAGTTCACATTTAGATGACATAGGTCATTGTTTTTTTCTTTCTTTTTTTTTTGGGTCACGCCCAGTGATGCTCAGGGGGTTACTCCTGGCTATTCACTCAAAAGTCGCTCCTGGCAGGCACGGGGGGTTGGGGGGGGGCATATGGGGAGCCAGGGGATCGAACCGAGGTCTGTCCTAGGTTAGCGCAGGCAAGGCAGGCACCTTACCTCCAGTGCCACCGCCCGGCCCCAGGTCATTGTTTTTTTATTTACTATGTTTTATGCAACTATCATCCACTATCTAATAAAAATATTTCATCAGCACCAAAAACGAAATATTATTAGTAATGAGTATTAGTAATGAATCATCTGGCCACCACTAGTCTACTTTATCTTTGTATGGACTAACCTATTCTGAACATTTCATCTGAAAGTAATAATATGATAGCTGAGATTTTTGGGGGGTTTACACCGGTGACGCTCAGGAGTTACTCCTGGCTATGCGTTCAGAAATAGCTCCTTCCTGGCTTGGGAGATCATATGGGATATTGGGGGATCAAACCACAGTTCATCCTAGGCTGGCATGCACAAGGCCTTATCTTATGGCTTGCACCACTGTTCCACCTCTGATAGCTGACGTTTTTTTGACTTCTTTTAATTCTTTAAATGTTATAGTGTCTGCTTATTAATTCTTTATTATTATTATTATTATTATTATTGTTATTATGGGGAACTTGGTGCCACATCCAGCTATGTTCATGGCTGTACTCCTGTCTTTGTGCTCAGGAACCACTCCTGATGGTGTCCAGGGGACAATATATGATGCCAGGGATTAAACTTGGGCCAGATTCACATAAAGTACTTTAACCACTCTATTATCTCTCCAGCCCTTAATTCTTTTATAAATGAGTAATTTTTATGTTTATTTTTTTGGTTTTTGGGTCACACACAGCAGTGCTCAGGGGTTACTCCTAGCTCTAGGCTCAGAAATCACTCCTGGCAGGCTCAGGGGACCATATGGGATGCCGGGATTTGAACCACCGACCTTCTGCATGCAAGGCAAACACTTTACCTCCATACTGTCTCTCCAGCCCCAAAATGAGTAATTTTAAAAATAATTTTTATTGTGATCAAAGTGAATTACAAGTCTTTATTTAAGGTACATAGTGACAAAGAATTAGGCCCATTCCCACCACCAATATTGTCCTCCTTCCACCCCTATCTTCAGCATGCATCCCTTTTTCCCTTTGCTCCATGGACTGCTAGTGTAAGAGGTCTCCTTCGTGCATAGCTTGTTGTAGATTAGGTATCAATTCTGGTGTCGTTGACTTTGGATTTGGTGCTTAAGTCTAATCATTATTTATTTCCACTCAGTGTTTGTACAACTGGTTGTTCCTGGTACCATCCATTTTTTCCCCTCGAGTTATGAGGGAGAACACAATGATTCAAGTTATGGGTTCTGTTGGAAAAGAAAAGAAAGGAAGAAGAGAAAGAAAAAATGCTGGGAGAAATCCTTCTAGTTAGTGGTCCTCAAAATTTTTAAACAGGGGGCCAATTACTATCCCTCAAACTGTTGGAAGGCAGGACTATAATAAAAACAAAAGCTATGAACAGGGGCCAGAGAGATAGCATGGAGATAGGGCATTTGCGTTGCATGCAGAAGGATGGTGGTTTGAATCCCAGCATCCCCTATGGTCCCTGAGCCTACCAGGAGCGATTTTGAGTATTGAGCTAGCTCACACCCCTGAGCACTGTTGGATATGACCCCCCCCAAAAAAAAAGCCAAAAAAAAAAAGACTATGAACAAATTCCTGCGCACACTGCATATATCTTATTTTGAAGTGAAGAAACAAAACAGAAGCAAATACAATATGTGGCCCATGGGCTGTAGTTTGAGAACCACTGGAGAGGCTATAAATATCAATTCAGAAGAAGAAAGAAAAAAAGAAAAAACAAAAACAAATAAAAAAAAACAAAATAAAAACAAGCAATGACAAAAACTGCAGCAATAGCAACAACAACAAAAAAATCACCACCAGACTCACAACCACAAGAAACAAACAAACAAACAAAAATGAAGGGTTGGTGTGGCTTTGTGTTTTTGTTTTGTTTTTGTTTTGTTTTGCATAGACTCAATAAGTATTGAGGAAGTTAGAGGGAATTCCCTTGGTCTAGGAGATAGAGTTTCTCCACCCTGAAAATATACTATCATGGGGGTAACTACTGACTCCACACGTGCTCATTATTGAACCCCAAGGTGGTCTTATAGTCCCAGGAAACTTTCTGCTCAATTGTGGATGACAAAATCAGTCTTCTATAGCTAGAGATCTTGGTATTTCAATGGGTCATAGGACAACATCTAGGATAAAGTCTATAGTTAAGTTATGGTTCTAGAGGGCCAGAGAGATAGCATGGAGGTAAGGCGTTTGCCTTGCATGCAGAGGGATTGTGGTCCAAATCCCAGCATCCCATATGGTTCACTGAACCTGCCAGGAGCGATTTCTGAGCATAGAATGTTAGGAATGACCCCTGAACGCTGCCGGGTGTGACCCAAAAACCAAAAACCAAAACAAGTTATGGTTCTAGAAGATGTGTTCTATTATGTTTGTTGTAGTCAGTCTTCTGTAATGGGTGACCTTGGTTTTTGCACAGATCCTAGGTTGAAGCCTAGGATAGAGTCTTTCCTTATGGCAGCAAAAGTTCTGCTCAGTCACGGTTGTCAAAGTCAAAACTCTGGGATTAGAGATCTTTGTTTTTGTACAAATCATAGGCAGAGGCCTAGGTTGGGATCTTTCTAATTGGTTCCAAGAAAACTTCTGCCCAGTCATGGTTTTCATAATATGTCTTATTTAATTAGTAATCTTGGTTTTTTGCACAGATCAAAGGAGTGTCTTCTGATTTCATTTTACCATTAGGTGATGAGATAGGGCAACCTGCTCTTGGATTAAATTTTTGCTGTTTCCTCATTGTCAAGTTGTTGTATCAACCTGTCACAAGTTGGTGCCAGAGCTGTAGTGATTTAGGGATTTAGGGATTTCCCAGAGAAAGTTTGGTTCTGGTACTGTTATAGGGAGCTGTGTCGTATCTTCATTTGGGATCTAAGGTTTGGGATTAAACGGTCGCTGTCCAATCATATGGAGTCAGGTCCTCATGGCGTGTTCAGGGTGGGAGGTACCCCTCTATTATAAAATGTAAGGGCTCTTATCCTTAGTAGATAAGAGTTTGTTTCTATACATAAGATGCCCCCTCCCTTTTTTTTATTACACCTATGCAAAAGAGGACAGTGTCATATTCCATTGTTGGTGCCTTTGGGGGTAAGAATGACAGGCTATACAGTCTCTGTGCTCTGTTTTTGACCTGGACTTTTATTCCAAGCAGGACTTTTTCTTCTAGAATTTCATACCAAGCAGAACCAAAGCATGTGAAATTAACAAATATATATATATATATGTAGATAAATGAAAAAGAGATAAAAAATTAAAAAATTAACAATTAAAAAAGGATGGAGAAGGCTACCTATTCCTTTGACTATAAACACAGTAAGATGTTTAACTATTGGGGCCAGGGCAATGGTGCAAGTGGTAGGGCATTTGGCTTGCATGTGTTAACCTAGGACAGACTGCAGTTCAATCTCCTGGCATCCCATATGGTCCCCCAAGCCAGGACCGATTTCTGAACACATAGCCAGGAGTAACCCCTGAGTGTCACCGGGTGCTGCCCAAAAACCAAAAAAAAATGTAGAACTATTTATAATAATAGTCATAATAGGGAGGGATAATGAATAAGGATTGGGGGGAATGAGAGGATAGAAGGAATTCTGGGAGGTATAATATATAAGAGGGGCCATATACACTGTAGACATGATTGTTTACAATATAGGTTTGGCTGACAAAGAGAAGTCCATTGTGTACAAACTCATGCCCACACATAGACAGACTTTAGAGATCTATTCATAAATTATTATTGGAGGCCTGACCCTCATAAGATGGATCTGAGAGCTTAATAAATAATTGAATTGGGGCCGGAGAGATAGCATGGAGGTAAAGCGGTTGCCTTGCATGAAGAAGGTCGGTGGTTTGAATCCCGGCGTCCCATATGGTCCCCTGAGCATGCCAGGAGCGATTTCTGAGCATAGAGCCAGGAGAAACCCCTGAGCACTGCGGGTGTGACCCAAAATAAAAAAAAAAAAGGGGGGGGGGAAATAATTGAATTAAGAAAAGATAGACAGCTAAAGTATAGATTAGGAGAGAAAGAAAGGAAAAAAGGATAAGAGGTAAAATTAAAGAAAAATAAGTTAAAGAAGAAGAGGGGGTACAATAAAAGAAAATATTGGGCCAGCACCTCAGAGTTGGGAGGTTTTTCCCGTTTCTAGGCACTTCATCAGTGACGGGTGATCTTTGCTAAATGAAGCTTTCAGGGTTAGATAGTGGCTGAAGCATTTTAGGATAAGCATAGTTTTCATGTCTGTAGGGCTGCACAATGTGGTGGTGAGAACTATAAAAGGTGACTTCCCTATGTAGTATCATGTGCCCTGTCATATAATGAGTAATATTTTGTGTGGTTCTACCATGTGTTGTTTATCCACTCATTAGTTGATGAACACCTTGGTGCTTTTTGGCTCTAGGTATGAGTGCTACATACAAGTTTTTATGTGAGCATATGTTTTTATTCTCTTGGATATTATCTCTTAGGTATCTAAATTTCTAGGAGTATAACTGCTGGATTATAGAGTAACTCTTATTTTTAACATTTTATTGAATTGCTGAAACGTTTTTCATAGTGGCTACACCATTCTATATTCCCACCAGTAATATGCAGTGTTCAGTTTCTCTATATTCTTTCTAACACTTAAACTTTTCCTCCTTTACCATGTTCCATTGAGTATGAAGTAGAGACTCATCTTGGTTTTGACTAGTGTGTTTAATATTATTCTGCAACAAATTTAATGTATTTGTCTGTAAATAAGTCATAGTATATTTAAGCTGTATATTTTGTTGAACTTTAGAACGCTTTCACATTTTTGTAATTGAATTTTGCTTTAATTGATAAATCATAGGATAAATATATAATCAGCAAGTTTGTTTAGCTATTTTTTATAGCTGTCTCTTAATATCCACTTAGTTATTGCTGAATGGTGTTGGTATTTATGATATTTGTCACTGCTCAGAGAACTCACTGTACCAGACACACAATCATCTGTGGTCTTGAGCCAGAAGGTCTTGAAATCTAAAATTAGACAGGTTGAAGTCTGATTAGAGGGAAAAGGGGAATACAGGAACATATTGAATCAACTCTGATGGTGTGAGGAATGTGGGCAGGTAGTTTTAGGGAAGAAGGTCTTAATATTATGTTGAAGTCTTGAAGATAAATCAGGTATCATTGTCCAGACTGCACTGTGATACATTTCGTGCTTCAAAGGGAAGTATATTTCTCTGCTAGGAAATGAAAGTGATCCAATCTCCTGATACTCAAATGTGTTCCTTAAACAGTTGGCCTACAAACCTAGGAATACAAGCGTCTTTCTTCTCAAAATAATGTGTGATGGTTAGCAAGATAAATTTCTAGCACTAATACAATCCCTTCATTTGTAAAACTTATGAAAACTTTACAAGCTTTCAAAAGGATTGTTATAAAGACAGAGTTTAACTTTGTCTGGGGACCATATACAGTGATACTTAGATTAGCCATTGGCTCTGCACTCAGGAATTATTCCTAATGGTTCTTGGGTGACCATATGGGATGCCAGGGATCAAACCTGGGTTGGCCATGTGCAGGGCAGGTGACCTTCCAACCTCTCCAACCCAGAATTTAACTGCCTGGTTTTAAATCCAATTCCAGATAAATACTCACACTCTATGTTCCCTTGAAATGAGATTGAAATTAAAGTATCATGTACTTTATTTACATGTACCATGAAGGGTTGCCACAAATGTGAAATGAATGGATATATATATATATATATATATACATGAAGTTGTTAGTGTTATAGGCAGTATGTTTGATCTTATACTATTATTTTTTTAAAGAGTGAGCAAATCAGTAGTAGTTATTTATAACCTAATTGATATATAGGTCAGCCACTTATATGTCAGAGGTATTTAAATGATAATTGTAACTATGGATTTAAATGTTATTACCTAATGGTACAGCATATAATTAGCACATAAATGTCCTTGAAAAATACCACCATTTAAGGACTACCTAGAATACCAACATTTAGTAACCAGCTAGAATATGAATATGGTTTGCAAAAGAATCTAAAAAATGCATTCCTGTAGTGAGAGTTGTTTTTATAGAAGAATGGGGAAGAGAACCAGATGATATGATGAGATGTGAATAAAAATTAAATTGATTTATAAGGGATAAAAATTCAAGAAATTTAGCTGTGGGGCCGGACCAGTGGCGCTAGCAGTAAGGCATCTGCCTTGCAAGCGCTAACCTAGGATGGACCACAGTTCCATCCCTGATGTCCCATATGGTCCCCCAAGCCGGGGGCAACTTCTGAGCACATAGCCCTGTATGTCACTAGGTCTGGCCCAAAAACCGAAAGAAAAAAAGAAAAAAAAAGAAAAAGAAATCTAGGGGGAGAAGATATTAGGATGAAGGGATACAAGAATGGGAAGAAGTAGCTAAAATGGGATATGAAATCTCTCCTGCCTTAGGGGGACCATATGGGACGCCAGGGGATTGAACTGTGGTCCATCCTAGGCCAACGTGTACAAGTCAAACACCCTACAGCTGTGTCATCACTCCGGCCCCTCTTATCTTGATTTTTAAATTAAGAAAATCGAAACTCAGAAATATTAGGTGAGGGGCCACCTACTAGAGATTGTATTATATTAGAAAGATGCCCTTAACATGGCTGACCTGGGTTTGATCCCTAGCATATTATCTGGCCTCTCAAGCACCTCTAGGAGTCATTCCTGCATGCAAAACCATGAATAACCCCTGAGCAACATTGGGTGTGGCCCTAAAACAAAATAAAAAAAAGAAATACTACGTGATTTTTCTCGTACCTAATTAGTGCTTAAAATAACAGAATGAAATTTTATTTATTTATTTTTTGGTTTTTGGGTTTTCGGGTCACACCCATTTGATGCTCAGGGGTTACTCCTGGCTAAGTGCTCAGAAATCGCCCCTGGCTTGGGGGGGTCATATGTGACGCCGGGGGATCAAACCGCGGTCCTTCTTTGGCTAGCATTTGCAAGGCAGACACCTTACCTCTAGCGCCACCTCGCCGGGCCCCAGAATGAAATTTTAAACCAAATATATTATGTGTGGCTTCAAGTTAGGGTTAGTCATTTTATTATTTAGTTAGTTATTTTATACCATCCTTTATGTGTGCCATTTAGAAATCCCTTAGGTCTTTTTAAGTTGTCTGTAACATAAGCACAACTCAGAGACCTAAAATTAAAGTTATTGACTTCTAATTATTGAAGCCGTCTTCAGGTACAACTAAAGCCAGAAATTTAAGTTTATGTCTTAAGAACCTTGCTTTTTTCATCACCTCTCAACCCTGCAAGCCTTTCTCAACTTTAGTTTTGTACAAAATTCTCTGTGTTACTTGAAAGTATAACTATTATCAACCACAAGTAAATAATATTCTTGAGCTTGGTTCTATTCTTGGGTCTAGAGGAAGAAATAGACTATACTTGGATTTAAGATATGTATCATTGTTTATCCTGAAGGTGCAGAATTAGTGCACCTTACCTGGACAAAGGAGGGGATATCCTAAAAGGAGAAGGGAATAATTTACCTTTAAGTGATTAGCTATCATATGTGATTATGATAGAATATTTATTCTGTGCACTTACCTATAATATATCATTATATACATATTTAAAATATGTTTGAAATCCATTTAATTGTCTTGAAGGTATAGGAAATGTAGATGAGGTAATGTTCAAGCCAGGACTACCACACTAAAAACTAAATTGGGGAAGAGGCACCCCCAACATGCATAGAAGCTATTCCTAACTCTGTCCTCAGGGTTTTATGTGGTGCCAGACCTTTACATGAAAACCATGTGTTACAGACTGTTGAGAACTCTCTGGCCCCCATCATGTGTTTTAAAATTTCACACTTAGTGTTCTTTTTTTTGGGGGGGGGGGCACACCTGGCAGTGCTCAAGGGTTACTCCTGGCTGGCTATCTGCTAAGAAATAGCTCCTGGCAGGCATGAGGGACTATATGGGACACCGGGATTCGAACCACCCACCTTAGGTCCTGAGTCTGCTGCTTGCAAGACAAACACTGTTGTGCTATCTCTCCGGCCCCTGGTGTTCTTTCTTATTTATCACAAGTACCAGAATAATGTATTTCAGACATGATCACACTCGTACCTCTTACCCATTAATTTTTACATATATTTCACTACAAAGAAAAATGATCAGTTGCAATGAAATATACTTTCTACACTTAAAAAAACATATCTAGGAGCCAGAGAGATAGTACATATGGTACTTATTTTGCATGTGACTAACCCAAGTTTGATCTCCAGAATTCCATATAGTCCCTGAGCTTGCCAGGAGTAATTCTGAGGCAGAACCTGGACTAAGCCGTAAGCACAGCCAAGTGTGACCCAAAATCAAAAACAGACAAACAAAAAGCATGCCTAGAGTTGACTATGAGCAAAAGATTCTTGGCATAGCATGAGATGACAGGGACAAATAATCTGAGAAATAATACACCCTGAATATATGCTCTCTGAAATATTTTCTTTCTTTTTATTTTCTTTTTTGGTGTGTGTGTGTGGGGTGGGGGTTGGCCACACCTGGCAACACTCAGAGATTATTCCTGGCTTTGCACTCAGAAATCATCCCAGCAGGCTTGGGGACATATGGGATGTCGGGGATAGAACCCAGGTCCATCCTGGGTCTGCCGTGTGCAAGACAAATGCCCTACCATTGTATAGATCATTCTGACCCCAAATATTTTCTTTTATTTTTTTCTTTTTTGAGGGGAAGGGGGGTCACACCTGGCAGCATTCAGGGGTTACTCCTGGCTCTACATTCAGAAATCGCTCCTGGCAGGCTCGGGGGACCGTACGGGATGCCAGGATTCAAACCACTGTCCGTCCAAGGTCGTTTGCGTGCAAGGCAAACACCCTACCACTGTGCTATCTCTCCCCCCCCCAAATATTTTCTTTTAAAAATGTTTCATTAATCCCATGATTTACAGAGATTCATAGTTAAGTTTTAGACATACTGTTTTCCAGCACCAACCCCCCACCACCAGTATCTTCTTTCCACCAAGTTTCCCAGGTTCCCTTCTACTCATCTCACCACACATTCCCTATCTCCAATTTGCCATATTGACAAAGCACCTTTTTAAAGTCTAATATTAAAGTCTAGATCTCTTGTTTTCAATGTTGAATTTTTTTTCTTTTTCTTTGAAGGTGAAATCCGAAATACTAGACATGGCTGTGAATGTCTTTGATGATCAATACCTAAAATGTGCTGAGAGGATGGAAATCAAATATACTCCTCAGCTGCTGGAGGAAGAAAAAAGCAGCCAACAGCTCTTGAAGGACGTGTGGGAAAACGCACAAGCCAAATGGGAGGCCCAAAAGAATCAGAGGTTCTTCCCTGCGACTTTTAAGGATAACCATGGAATCGCCCTGATGGCTTATGCTTCTGAAGCTCAAAAACAAAGTGACTTTTATCATCAGTTTAATGAAGCTCTGAAGAAGGCTGGCCAGTCTAGAAAAGATTATATATATGACTTCCAGTTCAAAGCTTTTCATTTTTATTTGACAAAAGCCCTGCAGCTGCTGAGAGGACCTTGTAAGGAAAGTTACAAAAATGTGGTGTATAGCACAAGCCAGCTTTCATTTACATTTGGAGGGTTAAACGAAGCCAGATTTAACCATGTCACCCTGGTGCATGCAACCAAACCAGAGGTCACTGATGACCAAAAGATTTTGTTAACTATCTACACATGCTTTGGAATTGATGTCAAAAAATTTCTTGGAGATGATGAAAAAACTTTCTTAATATCTCCAAATGAGGTTTTTCATGTGTCACAGGATGGGACTGGCAATAATCTTATTCTTCATAGTACCAACAAGACCTGCAGCCATTTTGATTGCGCATTTCTAGGAGGTAAGTGTCACCCTTTTGTTTAAGCTGGCCTGGAAGGAAGGAGTGTGATTCTTAGGTTCAGGAGAGGTCAAAAATAAAAGAGAGAGAGATTTGGAAGAAGGTATTATTTTGGTGATCAAGTTCTTTGTTTTAATATTTTTAGAATTACATTTTATCAAAATAAATATTTTCATTATTATTTCGAGTTTAAAAATAATATTATAAAGCAGTGGCTCTCAAATATAAATTTTTGCTTGGCATCATATGGCAATGTTTGGAAGTACTTCTAGTTAGCAAAATATCCCTAGTTGTAGCTATTACTTAGTGGAGAGAGACCAAATTTGCTGCTAAGCAGTATACAAGATATAGTCAAAAAGAACCTAGTCCAGAACCCCAATTAGTGACTGAAGAGGAAAATAGAAGCCCTCTGCCTCCACACTCCCATACCTTTAATTTTCACTGGTTAGTGGCATGCATTTAATTTTTTCAAATTAAAGTGTTGCTAATTAACCATTGTTTTTGCAATGCTGTATACATTTCTGGGATATAATGAAATTGTCATAAATTAGATTGACCTGATCCTTCATTCCTCCCTCTACTTCTCCTTTTCACACAACCCAGTCATCTTCTCCTTTTCTGGTAGTCATCATACTTTTTGTATAGTCAAAGAATTATTTTTGCTGAGATGTTTTAGTTTCTATGCTTTGTTTATTTCCATTCCACTTGTGAGAGAAATAATTGCGTAACTATCTTTTGCTTTTTGCCTTATTTTGCTTAGTAAATAACCTATTTATTCATTATGTCATAATAAGGCATTATTTTATCTTTTTCATTGCTGAGTAGTGAACTATTTTTGTTTGTTTGTTTTTGTTTTTTTTGTTGTTGTTGTTTTGTTATTTTGGGTCACACCTGGCCGCATTTAGAGGTTATTCCTGGCTCTAATTTCAGAAATGGCTCCTGGCAGGCTCAGGGGACCATATGGGATGCTGAGATTCGAACCACCGTACTTCTGCATGCAAAGCAAATGTCTTACTTTCATGCTATCTCTCCGGCCCCTGAGTAGTTATCTATTGAGTAAAAATCTACAGCTTCTTTAGTCATTCATGGATGAGCATTCTGATTGTTTTCATGTGTTGAGTATTGTGAATAATACTACTATGAAAGTAGGAATGCACATACCATATCTTTTCAAATTGAAGTTTCAATATTCTTTGGAGTAGTTTTAGGAGTGGCATTGTTGAGTCATTTCTATATTTAATTTTTTGTTAAGAATCATTTATATTTAGTGGCTGCACTAATTCACATTTCTGTGAACAATGTACCAAAGTTGCATTTTTTCTATGTCCTTGCCAGTATTTTTTCAGTCTTTTTGTTATAGATTTTCTTATAATATAAGGTAACAATCCTTTGTGGTTTTGATTTGCATTTTTTGATAATAAATAAAATTGAAAATATTGTCATGTGCCTGTCAGATTTCTGCATGTCTTCTGTGAGAAAAGTCTATTTAGATATTATGTTCATTTTATTTGGGAGCCTAACGTACACCCCAGCTATGTTTAAGGCTTATTCCTGGTTCTACACCTAGGAATCATTCCAGAAGGCTTGAGGAACCATATGGAATGCTAGGAGTTAAACTTGGGTCAGTCACATGTAAGATATGCAACCCATCTGTTGTACTATAACTCTGGTCTAATTTTGTTTTACATTTCAATTTCAATTTCATTTACATATTTTAGTTTCCAAAATTTTTATCTAGTACTTGTCAAGTACTGTGTGTGTGTGTGTGTGTGTGTGTGTGTGTGTGTGTGTGTGTGTGTGTGTGTGTGTGTACACAG
>PVKC010019533.1:6230-19157 GCA_004027635.1 Crocidura indochinensis
CCGGCAGTGCTCAGGGGTTAACTCCTGGATCCATGCTCAGAAATTGCTCCTGGCAGGCATGGGGGACCATATGGGGCACCGGGATTCGAACCAATGACCTTTTGCATGAAAGGTAAACGCCTTACCTCCATGCTATCTTCCAGGCCCCCAGGAGCGACTTCTGAGCGAATAGCCAGGAGTAATGTGTATATATATATATATATATATATACACACACATTTTTTTTTTCCCCTCTTTGGGCCGTACAAGGCGGTGCTCAGGCTTGCTCCTGGCTATAGGTAAAAGATCAGGGAATCAATCATGGTAGGGCTCAGGCACCATATGAGGTTTTAGAGATTGAATCCAGGGTGGCCTAGTCAGTTCAAGGTAAAACTCTTCCTTTTTACTATCTCTGGTGGACCAGTGTTTTAAAGAAGAATCTTTAAATGTCAACTTACCTGTTTCGGAATCTTACATTTTCAAAGTACTTGCTTAATTATTTCACCAGCCCTATGATCACTTCATAGTGGTCAGCCATATTCAGGGTAGCCCTCCTGGAATTCAGCCTCCTGTTGGTATTCTCCATTTTGCTTTGGTCTAACTGTTTCCTTCAGAATTCTCTTGTCCTTTGATGTGGCAGTGATCCAGTGACATTTAAGGGGAAGAGAAATAGCATGTGGATGAAGGGATAGAGCAGCAGTGGTCCTCAAACTACAGCCTGCGGGCCACATACTGTATTTGTTTCCATTTTGTTTCTTCACTTCAAAATAAGATATATGCAGTGTGCATAGGAATTTGTTCGTAGTTTTTGTTTTTACTATAGTCCGGCTTCCAACTATCTGAGGGACAGTGAACTGGCCCCCTGTTTAAAAAGTTTGAGGACCCCTGGGATAGAGGATCAGGTCTTCTGTTTCTTTATCCTTCCCTGCTGACCAGGGAAGTCCCACTACCTCGAAGTTCCTTGGGGTACACACCTTATCTTCCCTCACTGCCCACTCCCTGCCATTTCAGACTGTGACTCCCCAGGAAAAGATCTTGCTGATTAATAAATTTAGATAAGGCAAAATGTCATCCGAGCCACTTATTTCTACCTATAATCTTGAACAGACAAGGCACTGATGCAGATTTTAAATGCAAAAGTAGTTAATATATGTGACTATTTCCACAAAAATGCAAGGAAATGGCTCAAAATTCGCCAGACTCGGAACCAGAATCAGGAGGGCATTGCAAAAACCTAAGTGGAGTGAAGGCAGTGACTAAAGCATTGCCCATTCTACAAAAGGACTTTAAAAATGGTCCATCTACTTTCTGCAAAAGACTTATTTCTGTGATCAGTAAGTACTTCATCACGTCCATTGCGTAAATGTTACTACCACACATGAGAACTAACTGCAGAGTTAAAAACTAAATACCTTTGAATATAGGAACTACTGGCACAGTGTTTTTCTTATGATATGTTTTATCACATGTGGTTTTCTTCCTGCATGTATGTATTATGATTTTTCTATGGATATTTATCTTTTACATACTGGTTTTTACTTAAGAAAGTGACAGTACAGAATTCTACAATGGAGCTCATTTCACCACTGCAATGACTTTTGGTTTCTGATTGATATCTTGAAGTACTAACTACTAAGTATTAGTAATCAGTTGCTATAAATACTTAAAATGTTTTTCAATAACTTCACATCACTTGCAGTAAAGGCTATTAATATTTGTGTAATATGGGGCTGGGGAGACAGCATGGAGGTAAGGCTTTTGCCTTGCATACAGAAGTATGGTGGTTCGAATCCCGGCATCTCATATGGTCCCCTGAGCCTGCCAGGAGTGATTTCTGAGCATAGAGCCAGGAGTAACCCCTGAGCACTGCCGGGAGTGACCCAAAAACCAAAAATCAAAAAAAAAATTTTTTTTTGGTATAATAACTTGAGCGCATGATTCTGATTCTTCCTTCTCCCAGATTATGTACCTAATTGTTCTGTGTGTGCCATACCCAACTGTGGTCAGCTAAAGTTATTCCTGCCTCTTAGCTCATGAATCACTTTTGGCAGGCTCAGGGGACCATATGGGTGCTAGGAATTGAATCTGGGTCTGCTGCATGCAAGGCAAATGACCTACCCATGGTATTATCTCTCTGGCCCCATATGTATGTTCCGATTTGTACATTCTGCCAATCCTGTGAACAATGGTGTTGCCCTCTATTTGAACAGCTTATATTCCTGTGGAGTTTCAGGGGCCTTTTACGCCATTACCACATGGATGGTTCTTTAACATGCTCGCTTCTTCTATCAGAGGACTCATGTCTATGTGTGTGTGTGCGCACACGCCTGCATGTATGCACATGGGTTGCATGACTCCTTTGGCTGAACAACTCCTTATTTTTTTAAACATTGTATGTTAGAAGTGGAGTTTGTTCCTACATCTTGCAAAGACAGAATTATTTTCCTTGTCATAAAATCCTGAGAATAATAGGGAAGACATTTCCGGCAACACATTGATAAGCACAGTAAGTGCCTCTGTAGCACCACTCTGCTACTCACCTCACTCTCCAGTGCTGTGTGATCTTTATGTGCCAGGAGGGAGCAGGGGTGTTTGTGCACCCTGAACCTGGGATGGTTCACACATGGCCCCACCTCTGGAAGAAGCTGGAATCAGATGGCAAACATTTGACATGGTTTTAGATCCATCAAGTCAGTAACTGTCAATGATAATTCCATCATTTATAATTTTTTTATGCATTATTAGGTAGTTAAGTAGCCATATTTGAGTGGTGGAGAGTTATAATCTGCCAAAATTGAGCAGCAGAGTGGAAATCCAGTGGCTCTCTGGGTTTCTGTGCTGTGGGAAAGGATTTGGGTTTGGAATGCTGGTGAGTCAATCATTGGTCAGTGAGTTTTCCTCATGTAATTTTCCTTATGACTAGGTATATAGATAGGCAGAAAGGGAGAATGTATGAAAACTAATGACAGTTGACACTAAAAAGAGCTCAAGAGCACACAGTGAACAACCAGGGCCTTTCTTGACTCACAGTAACTCTTTTTGGTGCCTCTGCACCTGTTACTTCCTACCTCAGACATGCTCTAGGATCCAAAGGCTATCCCCATCTAGTGCCAACAGGTTAAGTTCTGCTAGTAAGCCAGGGTTTTTCACTTGCTTCTGACAGAGAAAGAGTTCAGAAGTTACATGTTTTGAAATGGTTAGAAATTTCTCCTTCATAAGCAAAAGGGCTGACTTTATGTTTGTCCTTCCTTACCCTTGTTTCCATCATGAAAAGAGATTTTCTAGGGCCATGAATGTAGCTCAGTGGCAGATGATGTCTCACATGTATAGGACACATATGTAGGTCTTGGGTTTGAGCTTGTTATTAGAAACCAGATCAAAACAAGCCCAATACAGTTTAAAGAATCTTATCAAAGCAGAATAAACATGGGTTTTATAGCGAAATGGTGAAAAGGTCATGAAGTAATGCCAGAAGAGCATATTGATATTATTGTACACTAGCATAATGATATGCATTGGAAAGTTTTATATATTTATATGACGATCTAAATCACTGTTTCCTTAGAGGAGGAATAAAAACAAGAACCTATCTAGTAAGTAGACCCTAGGGGTTCACAGAAAGGAACAAAATTGAAAGGGCCAGGTTAGGGGAGATGGAGAATGCTGTGTCCAGATCATGCTGCCTCACCACCTGCTCTCTGAGAAGCTGTCTGGCTGAACCTGTGATAGTTGGTGATACCTGCTAGTTGCTTGGCTGTATACATGCACAATTCCAGTTGTGTATAAGGCAGGTGAGTGCCTGCAAATGGAAGTAGATGAGGTCTTTGATTTTAGAGAGCAGAGTCCATAGCAGTCACTGAAGAGCTGGAGTTTTGAAGTGTTGCTATAGCATTGGGGAGTGCATTTGTACTGCACCATATATCTTACCTGTGTGTTGGAGAAGTAACCCTCTAGAATTCTGGACCAGGAGTTTAGAGTCATTTGGTGATTCCTTTTTTTTTGTTTTTTTTTGTTTTTGTTTGTTTTTGGGTCATACCCGGCAGCACTCATGACTTACTCCTGGTTCCATGCCCAGAAATCACCCCTGGCAAGCACAGGGGACCATACGGGATGGCAGGATTCGAACCACCGTCCTTCTGCATGTAAGGCAAACGCCGTACCTCCATGCTATCTCTCCAGCCCCAATTTGATGATTCTTGAAAATCCCTTCTTTTCCCTTTTTATTATCCTAAATTTGGTAAATTTTGAATTAGGATATTTTTTCAATTAATGTATATAAAATTATGTGTGCATATATACACACCATAGTAAAATATTTATTGTCAATTCATCTGTGCATACTGTTTTAGTTTAGTATTATAATGAAAGAAGGACCTTAAAAAATGTACCAGAGAGAGGCCAAAGAAGTAATGCAGTGGGGAATTTGCTTTCTTTGCACAGGCTATCTTAGTTTTAATCCCTGTCCCTGCTTATGGTTCCCTAAGTACCACCAGGAGTGACCATGGAGCATAGCTGTGTATGTGTGTGGTGCCCCAGATTTTGGAATATATATATTGATGTGAGAATCTTGAAATAACATCCTTAACCAACTTTCTTTCTACTGTTGTGTCTTCATTTTATACATTTTCTTTATATTTTATTTAATTTGTTTTTATTATTGTTATTGTTTTTATTACTTTGAACTTGGGGCTATACCTGGCAATGCTCAAGGGTTATTCCTGGCTCTGTACTCAAAAATCACTTCTGTCAGTGCTTGGGAGTTCCTCAAGGATGCTGGGAAGTGCAAGGCATGTGCCCTACTTGCTGAACTGTTGCTCTGCCCCCAATTTTCTTTAGACTTGTGACAAGATACTTTCTTGTGTCTGTCTGCCACTTCACTTGCTAGGGCCGGAAGAATGCACGGTCATGCCCAGCTATCACTTACTGTAGCTAATCTGAGAGACATTTCATCCTGGATGCAGACATCCCAGTGACAGGCCCCAAGCGCTGATTTATAGTAACAGGACTTCACTCCCTTCATGTACTCTTTGTCCACAGTATCTCTGTAGGGTGATGCTTGAATTTACAGATTCCGAAGTTGTTCATAGAACCTCCAAACACTTCCAGGTCTTATCGATGGCAAGGAGTTTCTGCAGTCTCTACGGAGCCAATTTTAGTCCACACTGCCTCTCCTTCCACTCTGGACATGCCTCCTGTTGTGCAATTCGGCCTCTTCCAGAATTCAGCCCCTGCAAAGTGCCACCCAACCTTTGTTCTCTAAGTGGTGGATACTTAGTTCCAGCCACATGCTTTCCATTCTGCTTTTGTTGCTGCTGCTACCCTTTTGGCTGCCCTTTCTTTGCTGCTGCTGTGAACTGACTGGGCTCAACCTAGGTGCTCCCCAAGGCTACATCCTTGCCTTGTACCCTGAGTTTTCGGGCTGCCTTCGAGGAACCATATTTCTGCTGATGTTGTCTGTGGACTGCATATCTGCATGGTGGACTCTAGCTAGGACCATGCTCAGTGCATGCAGGCCCAGATCCCCAGAATATGCCTCAGGACTGTGAGGCAGGCTTGAGGGTCCTTGAGCTGACTTCCAGACTCCTGCTGCCTTAATTCTTAGGAGCAGATAAGCAGTCACAAATTAGTCAGGCAGGCAGGCAAGTTCACTGCACATAGGGACAGAGAAAATTGCCTGCTGAGGATTCATCTGTTCACCAGGTGTCAGCCCCCACCCCCAAGGGCATATGCCTCAGGGTATTGGGCCCTAAGGGTTCTTTTTTATTGGCCTAATTTCTCCACTCAGTAACTGGTCCCTTGTGCTCTCAGTAATGTGCACTTCTTTATTAGTAAGGAATGAGTGCCAGCTGTAACAGGGCTACTGTGAAGTTTTTTTTGTTTGTTGTTTTTGGTCTGCCCTGGCTATGTTCAGGGCTTGTTTCTGGTTCTGTGCTCAGTGATCACTCCTGATTGTGCCCAGAGAACCATATGAGGTTCAGGGATCAAATCTGGGCTGGCTATGTGCAAGGCAAGTGCTGTCTTTGTGCTATCACTCCAACCCTGTGATTGGAGTTTTGATGTAATAAACATATCACACAGACACAAACATGGACTAGTACAGCTGCACAATCATTATAGTTTCTTCGTGCGCTTTTTAAAAATGTAAAAATGGAAGTGTGATGTGTGGTATTATTTTGAGCATTTCATGACCTATAAGGAAAGAGAACTTATTGACAGTGAGGTTTTGCTAGGTTCTCAGGCAAAGGATCAGTTCCTTCTACAGGATATGGGTGCCGGAAGTAATGCTTGAATGATCCTAAGTTTAGTAGGAGCCAAAATTTTATTGAGGCCAAGGAAATATAATTGTAACTGTGGTAACTGTAATCCTAACTTCACCAATAGAGTGAGAGTGGAAGAGCAGACAAGTTCTTGGCCAAGAGGGCAGGAGGAAGGAGGAAGAAAAAGGAGTGAGAATGATATTTTGGGTTGCAGATTTCTTGTTGAATAGTAAGATACCAAGCAATATTGTGGAATGTTGTCAAAACGAGAAAAGGAGCTGACCAATGAAGGATTTAATAACACAGCCAAGGAACCAGGGAAGAGTTAGTGAGTAGTGAAGGAAGTGTGGAGGACTTAGACAGTGAGGAAGGATTTAGAAGATTTTGTGTGAGGCTGATTAAGCCCTTCTTTAAACCTCCATGGCATTTAAACACCTTAAGAACACAGATTTTGGGACTTGGGGACTTGCAGCATCAGGAATGTCTGTTTCACCAGGACGATTGATCATCCAGCTACTTGGCACTGCTGTGGTACTGGTTTCCGAGATCTGGGGTGTGAGAACAAATGATTTAGAGTGACAGTCCTGTTCACATGTTGAGATTTTTGATCCAAATGTAGATCAAACCACCCATCCACAGCTTTGTGAAGTCAGAGGTTTGGACTTGCCCAGAAAGCCTGGACTGGGCCCACTGTGCTGCTGCCCTGGATCTTGCTTGGCCCTTTCCAGGGTGCGGCAGCCCTTTGGGAGTCTAGACTTGGCTTGGCTTTTGTTTGTGCTTCTGTCAGGAGGGGCTGCGCTTCAGAAAAGGGACTTCCTTCCAGGAACTTCCTGCAAGGGGAAATTCAGTCTTTTCTGTTCCAACACTGCATAAGCCTCTGAGTTTAACAATGGTGGAACAGAGAGAGGATTTGTCTTGACTTTGAGAAACCTGTGTTGTTGTGTTCATGGTGCCACCAGGCGGGAAGTGAAAGCCCAACACTTTGGTTGTGTGGGACTCTGGACTCTGGGAGAAGGTGAGTTGGTGGTATCTGCCCAGTGCCAGCTAGTGTGGTCCCTGTGTGGATTGGGAGCCAAGTTCCATGGAACTCACTAACGTTCAGAGCCAACAGACCAAACGGATGACCTGTCTTCGGAATTGCAGAACTAGAGGGCTTTTCCCGCTGTCCCTGTTTACCCCCTCCAGCTTGGTCTGACTGATCTCAGCTTTGGAGCCTGAGGAGGCTACTCTTGCTTGAGGTGCTCTTGCTCTTGCACCCCATGGATTCTGTTAGAGGTGGGTTCACTGTGTCCTGAGGCCAGGCTGCATCAGATGGGCCCTAGTCTTTGAGATGGCTGGTTTCAAATGGGCGGCTCCATCTAGCTGGACATACAGACACACTGGACCTGCTGGCACACAGAAATATGGGAACTCACTGATGTAGCAGTAAGTGGGGATATTTGGGAGGGTCCAGAGCACCCAATTTGTCCAGAAAAATGAGGACCTTATGCAAATCCCTGGAATTTTATGTATTGCCAACGAGGTCCAAAAGTGAACAGCTGCACTCCAGATGTTGAGAGACAGGTCTCTGAGTGGATCAAGTCTGTGAGCTGTCATGTTCAAGTTCTTCTCTGGGTTGGTCAGACTTTGAATTCTGTCCCTCCACTTCTGCCTTGATCTTGGAAAAGGAGCTTCATTTACATTTTGTTTTGTTTCCTGGGAGTTTTAAGATAGATGGCTTTGTTAGAAAGAAGAAATAGAAATTAGGGCAGATAGAAAAAGGTAAACCTAGCAGAGACTATTCAAAGGAAGCAGAATGAAGCTCTTTACACATATGTAATAAGCATTTCAGTAGACCACAGATTGAACAGTATGGTGTGGTGTTATTATTATTATTATTATTTTTTTTTTTTGCGTCACACCTGGTGCGGTTTAGGAGTTACTCCTGATTATGTTCTCAGAAATCTCCAGGGGATTGACCCATGGTCCATCCTGGGTCAGCCACATACAAGATGAACGCCCTACTGATGTGCCATCGCTCTGGCCCAACAGTAAGCTTTTCATCAACCTGATTCACACACCATGATCAGTTGTGTAGTTTGTAGTGTCCTTTGAACAAGTGCTGTAAAGAGAGGTGATGCTTGCTGATGACATGGGGCCCCAGATGATTTTCAGCAGAACACAAGGAATGGTCGAGTGTTCAGGCCCCTTGTGACGAGAGTAGGGATGATTCCAATGAGGAAGCATGCTCCAAGTGCTGCATATATGCTCACCGTTAGCACTGCCAAGTACAACCCTGTAGGCCCTGATCACTCTTGGCAATTGACCTCACCAGAACCTCACCCCTTGCAGCAGGGTGGCTATAGTCTAGGTCTCTTGTCTTGTCACCCTTCAGTGAAACTCACACATCATGTGACAGTGCAGTGAGAGAGTCAGGGGACCTCAGTTACAGGTCCATTCAGACATAATCTGATTGGGACATGGGCCTTAGGTGGGGATGGGACAAGTCAGGGAGACAAGTAGCACTTACTAGTGCTAGAAATTTGGATCACTTTATTTTTCTGAACTTCAGTCATCTTATCTGTGAAAAGGGAGTCCAACATAATGTCTGGACTCATTGGACAATTGTGTGGCTTGACTAGTTCAATTCAAACAAAGTACTCAGTGCTATTCTTGGTGCTCAGTAAGAATCCCATACATGGGGGCCCGGGAGATAGCATGGAGGTAAGGTGTTTGCCTTTCATGCAAAAGGTCATCGGTTCGAATCCCGGTGCCCCATATGGTCCCCCGTGCCTGCCAGGAGCAATTTCTGAGCATGGAGCCAGGAGTAACCCCTGAGCACTGCCGGGTGTGACCCCCCCAACCCCCCCCCCCCAAAAAAAATCCCATACATGGAGATTTCATGAATTGGAGAAATTGCTAGCAGTGAAAACTTAATCATCAAAATGATTTAATGTGCCTGTCCCAAGATATGAGACTGGAATTTTTTTTTTTTTGCCACAATAAATATTGTATTCCACTTAATCCTGCAAACTGGTAAAGAAAAAATATTTGCTGGGCCTGCAGGTAGATAGCACTGCAGGTAGGAATTTGCCTTGCTCAGGGCTGACCCAAGTTTGATCTGTGGCTTCCCACATGGTCCCCAGGAGTAACTTCTTAGCGTAGAGCCAGAGTGCCACCAGCTGTGGCCTCAAACCCTCTCCCGCCCTCCCGCCAAAAAAATCACAAGAATATTTGCAAAGTTGTTTATGATGTTTCCAGCTTTCAGGGAACTTGTGTTCTGTTTAGCAACATTATTATGACAAAAAGTGCAGGTCAGGGGGCCTTAAGACCATCCCCACAAAGTCTTAACTATGGAGAGAGTTCTGTAGGTGGTATCATAATACAAGCAGATGATCGACTGATCAATTTTGGACTGAACCTTTGATAGATTTAATTGTTCCCAATGTTATACAAGATGTTTTTCGGCTAAAAAATGCACAATGAGAAATAGTTGCAGGTTTTTTTTTTTTTTTTTTTTTTTGAAGAGGGGTTATTGGGCCACACCCATAGGTGCACAGGGCTTACTTCTAGCTCTGCCCTCTGTCACTCCTGGGGTCATGAAACCGTATTGGCCCTAGTCTAGGGACTACACTGAGAGGAGGAATCCAGAGACAGAGAGAAAGAGGGGAGTTGGAGAGTGTGGCACATATCACACACATCTGCACTGTGGCCCAGGATGAGTGACCAAGCAGGACAGACAGCAATGGCAAAACACCTGTGGGCCAGATAATTATCTTTTTTTTTTTTTTTTTTTTTTGGTTTTTGGTTTTTGGGTCACACCCGGCAGTGCTCAGGGGTTACTCCTGGATCCTTGCTCAGAAATTGCTCCTGGCAGGCACGGGGGACCATATGGGGCACCAGGATTCGAACCGATGACCATTTGCATGAAAGGCAAACGCCTTATCTCCATGCTATCTCCCGGGCCCCAGATAATTATCTTTGGCAATCCACATGTGGTTTGAGAGCCATAGTTTGAGTACCCTACTGTAGAGTATCAAAAATCAAATCTGGCCAGCTACATGGAAGACAAGGGCTGTGCTCTGGTCAGAGTGAGATCTGGCCATTGATTTTTGTGTGAATCAGTATAGGAACAGAGCAGCAGCATTTAGCCATGCTTTATAATTTGTTTTAATTCACCTGACCACAAGTAGTTTCCTGGAGATTAAGTTTGGGGAGTAGGTAGGGTGGGGATTTTGTCAGCAGACATGGAGTTCAGACAGCACTGCACCTTGTTCCCTAGAACAGGGCCGGAGTAGTCAGGTTCACTGTTTTCTAACTTGAGCATCTTTCTTTGTCTATGAAATGGAATGTGGTCATTTTTTTGTTTTTATGTTTGGGGCCTCTACAGCTTGCTTAAAAGATTCCGCCTCTTGGGGATCAAGCCTGGGGCCCTGGGCTTACCCTGTGTTTTCCAGCCATGTGGTTGGTTTTCTGCCAACCTGTACACTGACTGGAGTAGTGTCTGCACAGAGCCTTGTGAGAAGATCACGTGCATATATATACTTCTTAGAACAGGATCTCCCAGGTGTTAGTGATTCTTTTTTTTTTTTTTTTCCTTTCAATTTTTGGGCCACACCCGGTGATGCCCAGGGGTTACTCCTGGCTATGTGCTCAGAAATCACTCCTAGCTTGGGGAACCATAATGGGAATCCAGGTCCTTTCTGGGTCAGCTACGTGCAAGGCATCTCTCTGGCCCCAAGTGTGATAGTGATTCATTGCATGCTCCGGACATAGTATCACAGTGTTGGAAACCACCCTCTGCTCATGATTGGGCTTGAGAGCAGAAGAACAGCTGACCATGTTGTGAGAGACTTTGAACTGCAATTGAATGGACTCTTGTCTTGACTGACTCCACAGCATGGACATTGAAGGGGAAGTTGGGAAGGTCCCTACTTCAATGGAAAGGTCAACCCTCACATTAGCTGCACTGAATCTGTTCTGTGATACATGGCAAGTTCTTCAGTTTCTTAAGTTGATTCCTGCTCCTGTGTGTAAAACCTCTGCCTCCCCCATGCCATGTTTGCTGCATGCTGGATTTATATTATTTTGAAAGTGTTGGGAGATCATGGCTGGGAAATGGGTAGGCAAATGAGGAGCATTACATATTGTTATTAAGCAACATGAAAGGAGATGCCAGTGTAACAAGTAAAACAATTTCAGAGTATCTTAGGAATCCAAATGCATAGTATTTCCTATCTGAGGTAATTTATTGTCTTACAATAGCCCAATAAAGGCTTTCATCAATTGCTGAGTTTTTGTGTTTCCTGGAAATCTTTACTATTGAGCTTGTAAAACTAGAAAATGCATCCACTAATTTCTTGTCAGTCAAATTGCCCAAATCTCATATCTGCTTTTGAATGCTGCCTAGAACATTTCTGTTTGCAGTGACAGCAGACTTGGGGGATGGTCTGTGGCTTCATAGACAGGCATGTGTTTGAGAGCTGCCTTCAAGGTCTAGCTGCTGAGGTGCAAGTAAGCACTTCTCCCCCAACTACTAGTCTAAAAATGGACTAAGCTCCTGATTCTACTTGTGCTGCCACTTATTCCAGATTTCCCTTAAAGCATGAACTTGTTGCCCACTCCCACAGTTCATTCTTCAAATAAAATGTTGAATCATTCTGTCCATTTATTGAAAGAAGTTCCATTGGTATTTTGAATGTGTTTGCACTAAATAGACAGATTAAGTTTGGAAAATGTTCCTCTTTTATTCAAGAACATTTTTGATTTTCAAACACCTCCTCCTTTTCAGAATATATAGCTCAGCACATTTCCTGTTACATTTATTTCTAGATATATATTTGATGTATTGTTTTTGGTTTCTTTGAATAGTTATTAAATAATAAACCTGCCTGTGCTGGTTGCTTCTGTAAGCTGCTGAATTTTGTGCATATATTAGTGGGTTTCTGAAATTCATTTACGGAGTTGCCTAAAAATGGAAACGGGTCTTGTTTGAATTTTGCTATTCATGAAACAGGAGGAAGAGCTTGAGGAACTTAGATTTTATCCCCTGTTCGACTCTAAAGTCCTCCTGTTTCCCTTTCCCTTTTTATTAATTATTAAATTAAATTAATATTAATTTTTGGGGTGCCACATGATGGCATTCAGAAGATTTACTCCTGGTCTTGTGCTTAGAAATTATTCCTGATAAAAGCCAGAGCAGTGGTGTAGGCTATAGGGCATTTGCTTTGCATGTGCTAAAGTAGGATGGACTGTGGTTCGGTCCCCTGGCGTTCCATATGGTCCCCCAAGCCAAAGCTGATTTCTGAGCACATAGCCAGGAGTAACCCCTGAGCATCACCAGGTGTGGCCCCAAAGCAAAACAAAACAAACAAAACAAAACAAAACAAAACAAAGAAAGTCGTGATAGGCTCATGGGACTACATGGGATGGCGGGGATTGAACCTGGGTCAGCTCCGTGCAAGGCAGACAGCCTACCCGTTGTGCTATTGCTCCAGACCCAGTTTTATTAATTTTTTCTTTCTTTCTTTCTTTCTTTCTTTCTTTCTTTCTTTCTTTCTTTCTTTCTTTCTTTCTTTCTTTCTTTCTTTCTTTCTTTCTTTCTTTCTTTCTTTCTTTCTTTCTTTCTTTCTTTCTTTCTTTCTTTCTTTCTTTCCTTCCTTCCTTCCTTCCTTCCTTCCTTCCTTCCTTCCTTCCTTCCTTCCTTCCTTCC
>PVKC010019534.1:0-19049 GCA_004027635.1 Crocidura indochinensis
TCTTTGGGTTTCAGCCTCTCTTTCTCACCTGTGGTGTGGAACTTTTTCTCTTCTCTGGAGTGCTGCCCTAAGTGGGAATGATGATGGCAGTCGCTGAGGTTTGGCCCTTCCCTCCAATCTTTTTCCTCCTAATACCGGTGAGAAGGAGCAGGGCCACCGTCTGCCTGCAGTCCCCAAGCACCCATAATGGCGGTCCCCTCAGTGGTAGCTCACCCTCACATCTTCCTATACCTGCAGGGTCACCTTCCAAGCCGCCACCCACAAGCGCCCACAATGGCAGCCTCTGTGCCGGTAATCTGCCCTCACATCTCCTTCCTATACTGCGAGGAGGTGCAGGGTCGCCTCCAAGCCACAACCTACTAGCGCCCTCATTGGTGGCCTCTGTGCTGGTAATCCACCCTCACATCTCCTTCCTAAAACCTGTGCGGAGGTGCAGAGTCACTCTGCAAGCCGCATCCAACAAGTCCCTGAATGGCGTCCTCCCAAAATAATTTCTTATTTGAAGAAACCATATGTCAAAAATCAGATCTTACCTAAGCTTTACTTTTGTTCCTTTCCTCTTAAGTGAAAAAAGTAGCACCTTATAAAATCTAAAAAAATGTATTTACCAGTTCCACAATCTATAGAAATATTAGTGGGTAGAAATATTTAAACTAAAATATCCAATCATACCATAAAATAGTCAATATAATTTTTAAATCTTAAGTATATACTACTCAGAAGTTTAAATATTTGGGTTTTCCTGTCATGTTTTATTCTACAGAGTATCCAAGTTGTTAGAAACAAAAATGCAGTATGAAAATTGATTCAACTCATTGCCCTCTTATAAAGTTGAATTGCAGTTCTTGGAATTGAAATTGGCTTAAGTTTATGTTTCTAATTTTACTTATTCATTTTTTTCTTTTATCCCTTTCCTCCAAAAATGTTTAGCTCCAAGACAGACTGTTACTTTGGTGACACAGCCTGTGGTTACCCAAGAAACTGCCATCTCCAAACTAGAAATGCCATCTTCCTTGATGTTGGAGGTACCTGCTCTGGCAGATTTCAACCGGGTTTGGGCAGAACTCACCGACTGGTTATCTCTTCTAGAACGAGTATTAAAATCACAGAGAGTTATGGTTGGTGATATTGAAGACATCAATGAGATGATCATTAAACAGAAGGTAAGGTGGGGTGGGGATTCCTTCCATTATTTTTCTACACATCAGTTCATTCTTAGATCCATTTTCCATCCATTTTAAGGCAGTTTTTCTCTCTGAGTGAATAAAACTCCAATCTCTGGTAAGCTTAAACAAGGAAACGAATTAATCCTAGTCTTGAAAATTGTTATAAGTTTATGAGAATTAATAGAAGAAAACAAAGTCTCAATTTTTGCAAGTTTAATTGACAGAAGTAGTCACTGATCAAGTTGAAAGCTCTTATCATATAAGTACCTTACTTGAGCTGTTACTTTTACTTTGATACTTTGTAGCCAGATCTTATAACAGGATCATATGTAATAAATCTGAAATTGGCTATTTGTCTTTCATTTTCAGTTTACCATGTTAAAGTTCCCCCTCCAGTGATGAGGATGATTTAAAGTTAACTGTAAATTAAAAAATAACAAAACATAGGCCTGAGAGATAGCACAGTGGATAGGACGTTTGCCTTGTATGCGGCTGACTGAGGACTAACCCAGTTTTGATCACCAGCATGTCATATGGTCTCCAACCATGCCAGGAGTGATTTCAGAGCACAGAACAAGGAGTAACACCTGAGTGACACAGGTTATGGCCCAACACCCTCCCAATAAATTTATAACAAGGGGATGGAGAAATAGCATGGAGGTAAGGCATTTGCCTTTCATGCAGAAGGTCATTGGTTCAAATCCCGGCATCCCATATGGTCCCCCGAGCCTACCAGGAGCAATTTCTGAGCATGGACCTAGGAGTAACCCCTGAGCGCTGCCAGGTGCGCCCCCCAAAAAATTCATACCAAAAATTTATATTTTAAAATCTTAGACCTTAATATTGATATTTATGCAATGTCAATACTAAAACATTTTATTGTGAAGATTCCGTCTCACCATCATTGAATTTCTTTCTTTAATAATATACTATCAACCAGAAGTAACAGAAACCCAGAAACATAAAAGTGATTTACTGAGCAACAAAGATATTCTATAGCTTTTGAATGTTTTAATAATTACTTTATTTAGCACCATACTTAAAACGTTGTTCTGAATCTTTGAATGAATAATAAAACTTTCAAAATTTTTGAAAGATTTAAATACTATATATCACTCTAAATTATTTTTCAAGTCTTTTATAAAATAATAATCCATTGAACTAAAGACATTTAGTTGTTTAAAATAGTTTAAATAGAGAAATATTTTAAAGATAGATTTAACTGTTCACTTGAAATAAAAATTATTTGTTAGTAAACAACCGTCACTTGAGGTATTTTGGTTTGTTTCCCACATTTTTAAAAATTTTTTAAATATCTTTGAGCATTTTGATTACAAACATGATTCTAGTTGGGTTTCAGTCATAAAAAGAACAACCCCTGTTCACCAGTACAACATGCCCATCACCAATATCAATGAGTGAGAGAAGTAGAATGCCTATCTTTAACACTGGTGGCAAGGGGAGGGAGATGCAGAGACATTGGTGACTTGAAGTATTTTGAAAGTATATTTAGAAGACCTGAATAAAGTGATATGTCTTGCCAAGTTTTTGGTCAAAATTGTCTTGGATTTTGGATTTTTTTAAGTGTAGGGAACACATGCATCCTTACTGAAGTGTATAGTATTTAGAAAGATACTAAACATCATATAAGCATTAGTTTGTGTACTGTTTTATAATTGCTTCTCAAGTGTTAGCAGTAGCCACTTTTTTTCAGAAAAAATAATTTGAGCTCATTGCTGTGCTCACTTAGTGAGGAACAAAGTTTAAATTCAACACTGTTTAGTTTCTGTGTACAGATACTGCTACCAATAATAGCTATAAATGTGATGACTGCTTAGCATTATTTATGTCTTTGTATATATTTAGTCTATGTCAGACATGCTGAATTGCATTATGGTGGTACATACAGAAATAAAAGGTACTTTTTTCATATTAACTTATACCAATGCTTCCAGGACCATTTAAAACCATTAGAGACAGTATGCCAGATGTTGAGTGAATTTAAAAGGTTTGAAATTACATTGTCTTGCTTTAACACTTAGTTCTTCTACTCTAGCTGTGGCATTCCATAAATTGTTTAATTTCCTAAAACTGAATATCGATGTGCACATTATTCATAGTGAATGATTTGTCACATAGGTTGTCATGAGAATTAAGTTAGGTTATTGTAAAAAATGCTTTCTACCTTGGCTTGCTTAGTACAGATATTCCATTAAAGTCAATAATTAGAAGTCCAAGTAATTAAGGGCTCAGTTCTGGAACAACTAATTTGTAGTTTTGAGGTTTATGATTTAATCCCTATCAACACTTGATATATATGTATGTATCATATATATACTGGATATATTAATATATATATATATATATCTTCAATACTATCCTAGATATTCTAGGTATGGCAAGAGCACAACCATTTGTCAACTCCAGAAACTTTAAAGTCTGTGGTCTAGAATATACTATAAGCAAATGAGAGAGAATTTCACAAGCAAAGTATGTGACTGCCAGTCCCATTACACCCATGAGCAACACAACCAAAGGCAGCATGTGAACCAAGTGTGAAAACCCCACCAAGCATTGTGTCTAAAAACCACAAATCACTGTAAACACAACCAAAATGTAGGGAAGATAGAACAATGAAAGAAAAGGAAAAGTTTAAATTTTTTTCAAGAGCACATTCCATGTCTGTCAGTCACTCCTAGAATTTGTGCCATGTAAACTCCACTGTCTACTAAGTCTTCAAAAAATAACTTTATTTATATACCTGCAAATTTTATGCCATTAAAATTTAGACCTCCCTTAGTAGCTACTTGATTCTAGAGTAAAAAAATGTTTTGCTCTCTCTTGTACAGTGTGTTTGAGGATAGCATTTTCTTTGTTTTGGGGTCACGCCTAGAAGGGCTTAGGACTTACTCCTGACTACACTCAGGGAGCCTTCCTGGCAGACTCAAGGCACCATATGTGGTTCTGGAAACCCTCCTGTGTCAGGATTATGCAACACACATGCCCAACTCATTGCACTCTTGCTCTGGCCCTGAGCAATGCTTTAGGAAAGCATCTACCTACACAGTTGTTTTCAGAACTCTCCTAGTAAACAGAATTGTTTCTGTAGGGACTAGTAATTTGTATGTCTTCAAAATGATAGCAATTGAAGTATCAGAACACACTCAAAGTTCAAATCCCTTGTCTGAGATCAGAGGAAAGCAGGATTTTATATAGGTTATATGTTTTCATCCCCTTCTCTTATTTATGGGGATGCTTTTTCAACTGCTTCATTTTATCTTACAAACAATTTTTGCAGAGACCAAGAATTATTCAAAAGATTGAAGAACTTATTTTCTATGTATGTGAGAGCTTTGTGTTCAATCCTGTCACCGCCTGGACACTTAAGCAATACATGTGGCCCCCAAAATAAAAACTAATAATTTCTAGACATATTATCAGTTCTTGTCTTGTGTAATTGCAGTTGCTAAATGGCATCTGTAAAGAGTCTAAATAATTATCTAAATAAATCACTCTCTGAGAGTGCCTGCACACATGCCTTTATGGGAGGGGACAAAAAAGATGCTAATTTTGAAAGGTATTTATTATAATATCAGAAAAAATTTTCTAGTTTCTAAATGAAATTATCTTTATATAATATAAGAAATGAAGTAATACTTTAAAAAAGAGCTTTAGGGGCCAGAGATATCATGGAGGTAGGGCATTTTCCTTGCATGCAGAAAGATGGTGGTTCGAATCCCAGCATCCCATATGGTTCCTCGATCCTGCCAGGAGTAATTTTTGAGCATAGAGCCAGGAGTAACCCCAGAGTGCTGATGGTGTGACCCAAAAACCAAAGAAGAAGAGTTTTGAGAACTGTTGAGTACTACAAATACCTATTTATTAATTTCTTCTTTGAATAACCTTTGATTGAGCTACTGCTAAGTGTGTGCCAGATCATGATGAAACTAAATTGAAGGATAATAGCAAACACATTCTTAACACTGACTATATGATAGTCACTGGTGTAGTTCAAGTTGTTTATTTAATGCTCTCAACAACATTGAGATAATATTGAATCACTGTGAAACTTATTGACCTTTCCAAGGTCAATTAGCCAAGACATAGCAAGGGAGTATGAATCTAAGACATTGGATTCCATAGTCTGCAACCTAAGTCTCCATGGAGTTCTATACACCTGGAGATGTTTTGGGTGATTATACCTGGATTTGATTCTGAGTAAAGTCTTCTAAATAAGCCAAATATGCAAAAAATGTTAGGCATAGTCTGTTTAGTAGAACATTGAAGAAATAGTTGGATGTAACCAGATTGATGAAATGGGAAGGCCAATGTCATCCAAGAGAACAAACTGTGTCTCATGATGTGGTAAATAATGTCATATGGTACATAGATTAGGTTTCCATCTGCCTAAAATTAAAGTAGCAACTGATGTGGTCAAATAGAAAGTGGTGGGACTGAGGAATGGAGATGCATTCTAGACCAAATAAAAGTTTGTATAGATCTGTAGACAGTAATGCTTAAATAAGTTTAAATCAGGACGTACAAATATATTTTACTTGTTATTCAAATTTTATTGATCTTTTATTCATTCACAATATAATAAAGCCCTGAATAGAAAGCTTCACATTTGGAGGTATGTGTGTACTTCACCAATACACATTTTTCCAGTGTCTCACAATTTAAATGACCTCTTTTCCATTCCTTACACTCCTACCTTCCCCATATAACAGGCATGATGGTCATAAGAACATTTAATTATCTTCGTTGTCTTGTGCCAGTTTCATTGCTTTGATATTCAGTATATAGTTTAATTGTATATTAGTTAGGGTTCTGTGAAAAAATCTATTAGATGATCTGTTTAATTCCATGCCATAAATTTGTCTCCCTTTACCTTGATCTTTGGTAGTGATTATGATTATGATAAGAATTACAGAACTGTGTCCATGAAATTGAGATAATGTATAAATACATGCTACCTGTATCAAAATGTATTTTTTAAAAAAATTGTGCATCTAGAGTTATAATATAATAGGTAGCATACTTTCCTTGAATATGGGTTCTATTATTGACATCCAAAGTCTACCAGTAATGATTCCTGAATGCAGAGCCAACATAGACTCTGAGCTCCGCTGGTGCAGCCCACAAACAAAATTAAATAGAAAGTAAATTTACAAAGACAATGGAAAATAAACTGAGAGGAACAAAAGGAACTTAAGTATATCTGGACATCTAGTTATCAGGTACAACTTGAGTCCTAGTATGCTTTTCTATCCACCCTAGCTTTTTTCCAAGTTTAAAGTCCTAATAGAGAGCCTGGTTTATATTGCTTAAGTCTGACATTCATGTCTTAGGTAAAGGAGAATAGAGAACTTATTGATATATAACCTATAACCAAAGCACTTCACAGTGAGGAAAAGTTAATTTGCCCTTCTTTTCAAATAAATCAGTGGCTGTTGAAAATGTGGGAGCAAGTACTAAGCAGAGTGTAAACAACAAATGTCCAAGCAACTCAAGAAAGAATGTTTAAATGCCATTGGATGAGAGGGATCAAATGAAAGAGACACATACATCATGATCTCCCTGCTTATAGATTCCAACTTTGTACTCCAGAGATATGACACAAATAGAAGTTATATCTCAGTATACTAAATATACTTGTTTGACTCTTACTTAGATCATGACTACTCTTAGTCAATGCACATAATTTGATGGTTATTGTGAATAAAGTGCACTAAACTTCATTTTATCAGAGACTGGACTTTGGAGTTAGTAACTGTAGCTTACTACTAGTAGTTACCAGTGAATAGTTAGTTTTCTTCATTCTACAAAGAATGTAAACAAAAACTCTATGAACAGAGGAATTTATGAGATTCAGATGAAGCATGAGGCCATGCAGTGATGGTAAGATTGTTTCCAAAAAGGCAATAAAGATGTAGAAATTGAATATGTTGACTCAATATTCTAGATCTGACATTGATATTCTAGAACTGGGAATCATATGGCCTCCTCAGAGTTTTTAGGCTAGTCTAAGAGTCCACGGGTAAAAATGATATACGTAGGGGCACATCATAAGACTAGGGAGCCAGGACAGAGGTTTCACAAGAAACACACAGGATCCGAAGGGGACAACAATTGGAAAAGGGTTGGGAAATATTGGTCTAGATCCTGAATTCAGGACCACACATTTTCTATTAGTCTTCCATTCTCCTTGAACAAAAACATGTTAATCTTTATTTTAGAATATCATTTTGAAAAAATAATTTCTACTAAATGAATTAAGTAAATATATATTAATTTACCTAAAACATTGCAAAATGTAGCCCTTTTAAGATATAAACAACTATACAGTGCAACAACAGAGTAAAAATTTACACCATTAGCGTGTAAATGTAGAGAAATATGTAAAATACACAAAGAAAACCTTTCATGGAGAAATATACATGAAGCTTCAAATTTATTTTCAAAAATTATGAATTAATGACGCAGGATATTTTATTAATTTTTTAATTTTTAATTATTAGAACAAAGATGCAAAGAAAGAAGACAAGATAAAGTTACAGTGTAAGGACAATCACTCATAAACAGAATTCTCAGAAGAAGTCCCCTTGCTGATATCTTAACTTTGAACTTTCAGTCAAAGAACATTAAGATAAATGTAACAGAACCTATGTACAATTACTTTGTCACTCAAGTCCCCAGACTGTAATACATTATAATATTTCTTAGCAGCACACATAGAAATCTAAAGCCATAAAACTTATGTAACTCCTTAAACATTAGATGCATAGTATTTTTTACATTTCCATGCACATGCACATTAGTTTAATTTAACCTCAAAAGTTTAAGTGATTTTTTTAAGGATTAGAGTCAACGGAGCACTGTAAAAACGGCGTTAGAGTGGTAATTATTGTTTGCACAGGCCCACCAAAATATGAGGGACATGGAAAGGAATAACCTTGACCTAAATACAAAGAGACCCTACCCCTGAAGTTTCCTGGCATGAGACCAAATCTAGGCTCCAGGCAAGCTAGTTTGTCCAATTCAAGACATTGTCTGTAGTGCCAACACAGTTTTATTTTTCACACTATCTCTGTTGTTGGTATCATGTTTCTGTATTAAAGATCCTGGAATCTGCATATCCTACATTGAGTCAGGATGTGGAGCATCCTCTAGTTTCACCGCACAATTAAAGGGCAATGCAGAGAGCCTGTAAGCAGGTCATTGTTGTTAATTCTCAGTGTTAAGGGAAGTCTCTTTTGAGCAGGTTGATGTTGAGCAGCAGTAGGATCTTCCCTGGTAAAGAATTGTTTCCAGGTGATGTTATAGACAAACATGGATGTTTCGTGGATGGATTTTCTGATTCAGGGGTGAATGGAAATTGCCCATTCTTCTGAGGCCTGTGTCATGTCATTATGTCAATGTTCAGGTTGTAAGGTCCCTTTGCACTACAAGATTTGTGTGTTCCAATCTCTATTAGATAAGATCTTATTTGTATGTATAGTATTTTCCCATTTTAATGTGCCTATGCAAATAAGGAGCAATGCTATGTGGTTTTGTTGGTGCATATGGGGACCATAAGAACAAGTTCAAAAATCCCCATGACATGGTTCAATCAAAAGCATTAAACTGAGGAACTCTTTCACCAAAATTCCTTATAGAATAGATCATAAAAGAAGAAAAGATAAAAAGTAATTAGAATCATCACCGTATAAGAGAATATTTAGTAAGAATTATAGCTGTCAGAGAAAAAACACATAAAATATTTGAAAAAATACGTGTCCATTTTATATCTTTTGAAATAGTTGGGGGTTGTTAGACACAGTCACGGCTTTGGTCTGTGATTAGGATTGTGCAGTACTGAAGTTAAAAAGAGTAATGTGAGTTACTGATGGTTGTGGGGGTGAGAGAGTTAAGAAGTAAAAATGAGCTTTGTAGGCATGTGAGAAAGGGCAGAATACAAAATGGACATTCTGGATACGCAAAACAAAATGTAAGGATAGAGAACACTCTATACATACAGTGCGTGCGGACTTTCCACATGTAGACTAATCAGAAATTGCCAGTGACAACCTTAGTGCAACCGAGAAAATCTCAGCACGCCCTAAGTTTAGACCCACCATTAGGGAGACATGGAGTCTCCCCAAACTCCATGCCGGTAGAGCTAGCCTCCAGATCAAGAAAGGATTGGTAGAGAACCGGAAGTAAGGATCTGCCTGCCCTCCACCCTGTGCCCTTCCCACCCTAGTGCTGGGGGAAGTGCGGGGAAAGCTTTGGACCCCATCCAGGAGGGACCACAGGACATCCACATTGTCTGGCTGCCTGGGCTGCCACCACGGGAAGACCTGGAGGCTGGGAGCAGAAGAGGCAACGGCTGGGGGTCTATGAAGGCTCCCAGCACACCCAAGTTAGGGAGACTTTCGACATGGGGTCTCCCAAAACCCCATGACGGCTAGAGCTAGCCTCCTGATTAAGAAAGGATTGGTAGAGAGCCAGAAGCCAGGATCGAATCAGTATGATTTATAGTATTTGGCTTACAGTCAAAACATGTTTCCATATGTAATCACATGTACTCGTTCTCCAAAACAAAATTCTTTTGATAATCAGATTTTTATTTACTAACGTAACATATGAATGAAAACTACAGGGTATATTTTTCTTCTGAAAGTGGTGATGGCATTTGACTTTTAGATAAGTAAGGAGGAAGAAAAGGAGTAAAGCAGGAAACAGGGAAGGAAAAAAGCAAAGCACACAGTAAAGTTTAAGGATGAAAGAGGAGGTAGAAAGAGAGGGAAAAGGAAAGGAAAAGAAAGAAAGAAAAGGAGAGGGGAGAGGAAGAAAGGGAAGGAAAAGAAAGGAAAGAAGTAAGCAAATGAAGGAAGGAAGGAAGGAAGGAAGGAAGGAAGGAAGGAAGGAAGGAAGGAAGGAAGGAAGGAAGGAAATACATTTCAGTGGGATAATAGAGTGGAAGGAGGATTGAAGTAAAGAGGTGATAGGAGTAGCAGGAAAATTTGGGGATAAGTTGTTAGTAATAGAAACTCTGTTAATATCAACAGATAACAGGAATTAGATGTCCTTATGATACCATTATTTTTATAAGTCTGACCTGGCTTGTGCTAAATAAATCTTTTCAGGCCTTTTTTGGCCAGGTGTTCAGGTAATTCACCAGAAAATCTCAACCACTGGCACTTGAATAAAAATTTTAATTGGCAAATTAAGTTTCTCTTCTAATAAGTCCTCTTCAGGATTGGGTTGAGAAAAATTGGCCAATCTGGACAAGATTACAAAAGCATTGTTCAAGATTCATTTTTAACCACACATTACCCTGCTTCCTGGGAGATTTCATTATCCAAAGATTGAATGAGCAGTTTTACTGGGTACAGTGTATATTTAAATGGGAACTAGTTGCTCAGAGGTTCTAATTTGTTTTATTTTTATTAGAGTTAATTTTTAATAATTTTTTCATGTTTTTTAACTCTTCTTTCTCTACACCAACAATTGAATGACTATAGGATCAGTCTGATTATAACTTTTGTTGGATAAATTGGCCTACAATCAAATGACAAAGGAATTTTTCTTCCATGGACCTATAATGGTTGGTGGAAAATGTGGGAGGAAATAGGGCATTTTTCCTTTTACATAAAAACATAACAAAGCAAAGTTTTATAGTATTCTATTGTCATGAACTTATAGTTTCTGTTATTAAGCAGATGAGAAAAGTAACAGAAAATATGTGACTGGCCATAAAACCTACTTAGTAAACATCTTATCTAAATAAGTATCTTTTAGAAAGAGATCAGTTTTCCACTTTTTAGTTTACTGTGAACAAATTCCCATCACAGAGCTCTCAGTTATTCACCACAATTATAACAAAATATACAAACTTACTTTTTTCTGGGATGTCAAATATATTTTATAAGTTGGATGGAAGGGGTCTTAGGTTTAGGATTATATTTATTCTATTTTTTATCAAACACCAACCCAACCTCATAATCTCATATTTGATTCCTGCACAAACTGATTTAAAAAGCATTAAACCACAGTGTTCTCTCAATATAGAGATATTTGGGGCCCGGGAGATAGCATGGAGGTAAGGCGTTTGCCTTTCATGCAAAATCCCGGTGCCCCATATGGTCCCCCGTGCCTGCCAGGAGCAATTTCTGAGCATGGAGCCAGGAGTAACCCCTGAGCACTGTCGGGTGTGACCCAAAAACCAAAAAAAAATATAGAGATATTTGTTATATTCTACAACGGATGATATTATAATATGCTCGACTAACAACATTATTTAGAAATGTGATGTTGCATGCATACACACATATACATATATCAGATATATATGTGTATATATGTTTATATATGTATATATGTGATATATATTGTGCTCACAATATAGGAGTGCTAGGGGTCACTCCTAGCTCCATGCTTTGGGATTATTCCTGACTGCTTTGTGGGACCACATGGAATTCTGGGGATCAAATCTGAGTAATTTGTGTACAAGGCAAATGCCATACCTGCTCAATTTTTGCTCTGGACCTACACTAATAATTTGCAAAAAGATCATAGGTCTTCTAGAAAGCACAGTACTCTGACTTACTGGTCTAGTTTTGCACAATTTCCTTTCCTCACTTAAGAGCCAAAATCTACTATTATATTCAGGGAAGCATTTTTAAGATTTGTCAATATAGTAATATGATACAATATACTCTCATGTCATGATATAAGATCCCTTAGATACAAATGTCATAAAATTGCCTGAAGATATAATTTTAAGTCTCATAATGGTATTTTAACAGAGACTATTACATACCATGTATTACCTAAAGAAAAACATAAATTTTACCACATAGCACACATGATTGCATAAACTCACCATCAGACTTTCTGCCAAGCCCTGGATAAATAAAACTGTACCATGATAGTTGCATGAAGTCCAATGAAAATTACTTTTAAACATTTTCAATGAAACATCAGTGGGAATATAATAGGGAAGTTAATATTTGTCATTCCATTTAAAGTTAATTCTATTTATCAATTTCCTAGTGTCTTATATAATTGTCTCATGACAATGAAATTATTTTCATAAAAATGCCCAAGATCTTGCTATTGAATGATCATGAGATATGCAGGTACATCCTTATCTCTTTTTAAGAAAAAAATAACTAATTCTAAACTTTAAACTTTTGTGCTTGTGTGGGTCTGCATCTGGTAGTATTCATGGCTTACTCCTGGCTCTGTACTCAGGAGTCACTACTGGCAAGCTTGTGGAACAATATGGGGTACCAGGATCAAATCTTGCTTGACCTTGTGTAGTGCAAGTCCTCTATCTGCTGTAGCATTGCATATTACAATTGCTTACTAAGATTAATTTAAGGGCTTTTGATCTAAAACTATGTTTTATGAACTCTGTTAATTATTGAACTCTTCACAACCAAAGGAATCTGTGTTCTGCCCTATTGGAACAAAAAAGCTATAAGATCTGACCTTACACTGTATCATGTAAGAGAAGCACAAAAATCAGAGAATTGACATGAAAGAAAAATTACTGTGTTGGTTTCAGGCATAAGTGCATAAGAGTAAATGGATAAAGAATTCATTTATAAATGTATAAACAATATTTATAAATATTATAAAATAAATTTTATAAATAAGACATTTATTTTCCTAAAGTATATGCCCTGCCTCTTTCACACAGAAGAAAATTAAACTAGATATTTCCTCCAAGATGTATTTTAATAGCTCAAAGGACAATTTTTATATTTTGTTGTTTTTTCTCTTTTTAATTTTCTTTTCCCTTTTGTCCTTTAATATCTTTATTTAGGCACAATGATTACAGACATGATTGTAGTTGGGTTTCAGACATAAAAATAACACCCACCCTTCACCAGTGCAAAATTCCCACCATCAATGCTCCTCGCCCTCATCCACCACTCCCCTGCCTTTATTCAAGACAGGCATTCTATTTATCTCACTCATTATCATTGTCAAGATATATACAGGTGTAGTTATTTTTCTAACTGTATTTACCAGTCTTTGTGGCGAGCTTCATATTGTTAGCCAGTCCTTCCAGCCCTCGGCTATATTGTCTCTGGGCATTATTAAAATGATATCTTTTACTTTTCTTAAAACCCATAGATGAGTGAGACTATTCTGTGTCTATCTCTCTCCCTTTGTCTTATTTCGCTCAACATAATAGATTCCATGTCCATCCATGTATAGGAAAATTTCATGACTTCATCACTACGGATGGCTGCATTATGTATATACATGGCAGTTTTATTAGTCGTGTACCTGTTGAAGGGCATCTTGCTTATTTCCAGTATTTGGCTACTGTAGATAGTGCTGCAATGAATATAGATGTGAGGAAGGCATTTTTATAAGAAAGGTATTGTGGGGGTTTTTTTGTTCCTAGGGTATATCCCTAGGAGTGGTATACTGGATCATATGTGAGCTCAATTTCAGTTTTTTGAGAAATCAACATATTCTTTTCCATAAAGACTGGACTCAATGGCATTTCCACCAGCAGTGAATGAGAGTTTCTTTCTCTCCACAACCTTGACAGCACTGATTGTACTTATTCTTTATGATGTGTGCCAGTATCTGTGGCATGAGATGGCACCTCATTCTTGTTTTGATTTCCATCTCCCTGAGGATTAAAGATGTGGAGCATTTTTTCATGTGCCTTCTTCTTTTAGAAGTTGTCTATTCAGGGGCCGGGCGGTGGCGTTGGAGGTAAGGTGCCTGCCTTGCCTGCGCTAACCTAGGACGGACCGCGGTTCAATCCCCCCGTTCCCCATATGGTCCCCTGTGCCTGCCAAGAGCGACTTCTGAGCACATAGCCAGGAGTAACCCCTGAGCGTCACCGGGTGTGGCCTAAAATCCAAAAAAATAATAAATAAAAAAAATTAAAAAACAAAGTAATTGTCTATTCATTTCTTCTTCCCATTTTTGATGGGGTTATATTTTTTTTCTTGTTAAGTTCTGTTAGTACCTTGTATATTTTTTATATTAGCCCCTTATATGATGGTTATTGGGTGAATAGTTTCTCCCATTCTGTGAGTGGCTTTTATATCCTAGGTATTATTTCCTTTAAGGTGCAGAAGTTTCTCAACTTAATATATTTTTAAATTTATATTTGCTTCCACTATATTGGACAGTGATGTTTCCTACTTGAAGATGCCTTTAGTCTCAATGCCATAGATTATTTTACCAACGTGTTGTTCTATATGACTTATGATTCCAGGTCTGACATCAAGATCTGTAATTCATTTGGATCTGACTTTTGTGCATGTTGTTAGAAGGAGGTCTGTGTTTGATTTTTTGCATGTAGCTGACCATTTGTCTCAACACCTTGTTGAAGAAGTTTTTCTTGCTCCACTTAGAATTTCTTGCCCATTTATCAAAGATTAACTGATTTTTATGTCTGGGGAATATTCTCTGAATACCCAAGTCTATTTCACTGATATGAGGGTCTGTCTTCAATGACTATTGCTTTGTAATACAATTTAAAGTTGGGGGAAATGATTCCTTCCATATTCCTTTTCTCAAGGGTTACTCTAGATATTCATGGGTGTTTATTATTCCATATGAATTTCAGAAGAATTTGATTTACTTATTTAAAGCATATCATGGGTATGCTTAGAGAGATTGCATTAAATCTTTGAATACTTTGGGGAATATTGCCATTTTATTAATGTAATCCTTAACAAACCATGAGCAAGTTATGTGTCTCTATTTCCATGTGTCCTATTTTATTTCTTGATGCCGGGTTTTGTAGTGTACTTTATATATGTACTTAACTTCTTTAGTTAAGTTGACTCCAAGTTATTTGAGTTTGTGTGACACTAATGTGAATGGGATTGCTCTTTTAATGTACATTGCTTCTCTATCATTATTAGTATATAAGAAGGCCATTGACTTTTGTATGTTGATTTTGTAGCCTGCCCCTTTGCTATTTGAATTTATTGTTGCTAGTGGCTTTTGTTAGAGTCTTATGGTTTTCTAAATATAGTATAATGTCATCCTCAAACAGTGAGAGTTTGATTATTTTTCGTTTTCTATCTGGATGCACTTGATATCTTTTTTTATGCCAAATAGCTATGGCAAGAACTTCCAGCACTATGTTGAACAGCAGTGCTGAGAAAGGGCAGCCTTGTCTTGTACCAGATTTTAGAGGAAAGGTTTTTAGCCTATCTCCATTGAGAATATATTTGCCTTTGTTTTATGCAGTCTTTTGCTCTGGTAATTTCTCTATAATGATGTCCTTGACTGTTGATTCTTCCTGGGGATTTTCTTCCGTGGTCTCTGGAACTCCAATGATTATTATTTGTTTGTTGAGTTTTTCAAAACTACTGTTTTTGTTTGTTTACATGTTTTTTTTAGCATTTTTTCCATTGTCTAATCATTTTTTCAAGTTTCTTTTCCAATCTCTTCTGCTGTATGTATTTATTCTGCATATAAGCTCACTGATTCTGTCCTCAGCTGCTGTTACTCTCTTGGAGAGGCTTTTTATTGAGTTTTTCATTTCATCTATGGAATTTTCCTGTTATTTAAGTTTAGAATTTTCTGATTTCTATCTTTGTGGTCTGTATAGCACAATCTATGCTTTTTGAATTTTATGAACATACTCCATATTTCTTCTCTAAAGCCCTTACCCGAGAAGCTGACTAGGCGTTTGGCACTTTTTGTATCTTCATAGCTGTTATCTTCATTCTCTGTGCATGGTGTTTACCTATGTTGTTTCCCTATTGTCATGCATATAGTATGATGTTTTTCTGTGTATGGTTTGGTTCATTGGCTAGAAGATATGTACAGCTGCACTCCTTTGGCTCCCCTTTTGCGGGCAGAGACAGCCTACCTTGCTGAGGAGCCCCTGTGTCCTAGAAGGAAACTATCTTAGCTCATCAAGGCAGGTGATATTATGTCCCTCCCTCTTGTCTAGCAAATTTCAAATGCCTTATAGTTCCAATGACCATGGAATGGAATCTACCCTGGCTTCAATATGGCCAAGACATGTTCAATCCCCAGCACCACATCTGGTCCTCTGAGTGATCCTTGATTTCAGACACAGCAAAACACAGGCAGCACCTCTTTTTTATTTTCTTAAACTAAGCAGTTATTCAGGACAATTCCACAGAATTCATTACTGAGTTTTTTTTTTTAGGAAATCAAGTATTTTTTTATCCTCCTGAAATTACAAAAACAACACTATGCATTGTGCCAACAAACTAGTGTCAAGTATTTATTCGATTACCTAAATACAACCTTAAAACTAATATTTGTAATTTATAAATCCAGACTTATCTATCTTTATATTTTATATTCTTTTTAAATAAATTGTATCATGTTCGAATATTACTTCTATTAATAATATAAATAATTACATATTTTCTATATCCTAGTAAAAATTTTCTTTACCTTTCATGGTATGTTCATTGTTGTAAAAGCTGTATATAATTTATAATAAAATTAGCTCTCTTCACCAAATATATTTAACATATGTTCAGTTGAAGAATTATTTTTAAAAATTTTATATATACATAAAAAGTTAAACCATGAAGTATGTTTGAGGCAGAAAAAATGTAGATAAATTGAGTGCAATAATAGAAACGTTGACATTAAAGAATATTTATAATTCTTAATGCTCTACTCTCTAAAATCAAAGAACTGAGGGTAAAAAATAGGTAGAAAATTTGCCAAGGCTAAACTTTTGTCTGTCAAACGATATGAAAATTATAAAAGCTGCTTCAATGATAACTATAAGTGGCCATTGAGAAGTTTGACATAAAAATCACACTGCCACTTTGGCACAATTATCCAGATTCCAATTTTTCGAGTTCAGTAATAGGTGTTAGACATGAGAAGGGAATCGTGATTGAGAGCTGACAATAATAGCCGGAAAGAATGGAAGCAGGCAAGAACCTATATATGATGAGATTTCACAGGAAACATACTCTCTAAATCAAATAATGCTTTTATTTTTAGTGTTAGGAAACTTTTGATATGAGAATCATGCAGCCATTTCTAGGTGTGAGTTCTAGTCAAATCCAATTATGAAAGAACCACACCAATAACTTAGGGTCCTTTCACACTTTTTAAAATTGATTTAATGACTAGAAATGCAGAGTTGACTGGTCTGCGAAGCACACGGACACTTTTTAGAAGTATCCCATCCTTCTCATGGAATGTCTTTTAATATTTCCAGTCTTTATTGGTCTCTTAAATCAGTGTTACCCTGAAAAATTACTTTTGTCTATCATTATTTTGTCTTGCAAAGCTGCTGACTTTTTTAGCTGTTCCTTTAAATCATCAATGGTTTGGGACTGGAAGGTATCTCAATGGTTTGTAGTAAATTTTGCATATAGGAGACCCCATGTGTGAGCCTTTGCAGCAAAACACCCCTCAAAAATTTTGAGTATTAATTGCCATCTGGTATTTTTGTCTACTTGTTCTTGAAATGAATTTACATTTCCTTGAATGAAGGTATAATATTCCATTTGCTCTAGCTGCAGTGGACATACTAAGTATTTTATAAATATTATTGATTAACATCTTCACAAATAGTATTAGCATTTTCTATTTAACAATCTGTTCTAGGCCATATGTATATTTATATTAACATTGACTTGTAAATATAAAATGATTTATATCTGGGTCAGTAGCAAATGAAATTTTCTTGGAAATTTACTACATCAAGTAAAAACAATTATAAATTTGGACACTAAGTAAATTCAATATTAATGTTTTTCAGTTACTGTATTTCAAATTGTATTTGATTGGATGTGACAAAAATCCTCTATGTCTTGTCTTGTTCTGACATGAGGATTTTTTAATTTCACTTAACATCTCCAGAATTTGAGTTTTAGGGCTGATTCAGCGGTCATCATGTGTCATAACACACTTCACATTCTTTGTTTGGTTGGTGTGCGGGTCATACTTGATAATGCTCAAAGGCTACTTTTAGTTCTATGCTCAGTAAATCAGTGGATCATACAATGCCCAGGATCAAGTCTCACCCTTCACATGCAATGATTTGGTCCATTGGTCTAAATGATCACATAAATCTTGTTTAACTTTTCCTTGAACTATTCTTAGAATGTTCTTTGCATTTATTCCTCTGGTTTCAAGAAAGCTGTTGTCCTACCACTACATAATTGTGTGATATGAAAAAAGAAGAAACAAGAAGCAGAGAAATGCCTAAGTGGTAGAGCATATTGAATGTGCCAGGTCATAAATTTGATCCTTGAGACTGCATTCCCCACCCACCCAGTTCAGTTTATCAGGTACCAATAGCAAAGGGAGCATTGTTATGAATGGTCATTCTTTTCCCCCATTAGTTCCACTGTGTGTGGCCTCTATAAGAATAATAAAATTAGAGACTCCGCCCAGCGGCGCTTTGCTGAAATTTCTGGACTCTGGGACCTGTCTCCCTGTGCTTCTCTCTTTGCTCAATTCTTGGAGTCCCATAAGAGACCAGACCCCTGGGAATCGAACCCAAAAATTGCTGAACTCTGAAACTGCCAGCGAGCCAAGGAGTAAGTAGGAACTGTGCGACTTCCCAGTCGGAGGGCTGCTTGCTTTCCGGCTGGAGACTCCGCCCAGCGGCGCTTTGCTGACATTTCTGGACTCTGGGACCTGTCTCCCTGTGCTTCTCTCTTTGCTCAATTCTTGGAGTCCCATAAGAGCGTGGCCGCTCCGCTTCGCTCCGCGGCCGCGCACTCTTTAAAACCAATAAACCCCATCACAGCACACAGGAAAAAACACACTTCTAGAGCAACAATGCGGAAAGCCCGTAGACAAACACTAGGCACCCAGAATGAAGATGATGGCTTGGACGACCTTAAAAACCACAACCCTCTGCTTAACCTCTCGGATAAAGAACTTAAA
>PVKC010019535.1:0-19046 GCA_004027635.1 Crocidura indochinensis
AAAGAAAGAAAGAAAGAAAGAAAGAACAAAAAGGTTTCACTAGTTTCTCAAGATACTCTTGTTTGAAAATAAATTTCTCCAAAGTTACAAACCCAACTTGTAAATTCATCAAAAAAGGACCAAGTTAGGCTTGAGAGATAGTACAGGAAATAGGGAGGTTGTTTGCATCCACTGACTCAAATTCCCACTAATATATATAATTCCATGAGCATGGTCCAGGAGTATTCTTTTTTTCTCTCTTTTTTTTTCTTTTGGTTTTTGGGCCACACCCGGCAGTGCTCAGGGGTCACTCCTGGCTCAATGCTCAGAAATCGCTCCTGGCAGTCATGGGGGACCATATGGGACACCAGGATTTGAACCAACCACCTTTGGTCCTGGATCGGCTGCTTGCAAGGCAAACGTCACTGTGCTATCTCTCCGGGCCCCTTTATTCTTTTTTTTTTTTTTTTTGGTTTTCAGGAGTATTCTTTAGCACAGAGCCAGGAATAGCCTCTGTGCACTTCCACGGGTAGTCCAAAACCATCCAAAAAGGAAGGAAGGATCAAGTAAAGGAACACAAGTCACATTATATACAAACTGGGCTAGAAAGGTGTATAAGTTGTATGAAAAATGAGTCAAAATGGAAATTCACCCATGTCAGCTGAAATATTACACATGGCTTAGGAGAGAAGTTTTAAGTGAATAAAAATATAATCACTAGACAGGTCATGTTAGAGGAACAAAATAGTTGACAAAAGAGAGAACTGTGAAAAGTCAGTGTCTGTGAGATTCATTGCAGTATGCTTTAAGTGAGATGGAACTGGGATGTTCTGATCAAACTCTGTGCTACTGTAGCCAGTCCAGCCCAACAGGAGTCTAGTGAAGGCAGGAAGAGCATGGGAGAAATATAGATTCAGGCCTAAGTTAAATGAAAACCATTTCAATGGATCTGGAACCAGAACTGTTTTACTTGTATTGAAGGATTCCCAAAGGGGGAAACAAAACATTTACTAGAAAGAATGTTAGAAATCACAAGAGAACAAGCACACAGTCAATTTGAAAACTCACATAATTGTTTCACAATTCCTGAACACTGAGCCAGGGGCAAGGCATTTTTTGTACAATGTGCTGCCCTTTGTTATAACCACATCACCCCTCCCACAGAGAAGTGAAGAAAATTAATGCAAAACTTTCACCAAAATTTACATCCTTGTAGGTGTTTGCTTCTTGGGGCTGCAAACTCTTCTAGAACTTAATACAATCACCTTTACTTATCATTTGGTCTGACTCAGTTTTATTTCTCAGAGGAGTGATTAAAGTACTTAAAGACATTCCAAAGAACATCATTAAAAAGGATCAAAAGTTGACATTTTCCCTCAAAGCTGAAGGAACATAACAACAGGAGACTACAGAGGGGTCGAAACTGATGAAAAGAATAGACTAAATCAGCTGAAAATACAAGGATGAAATAGTATCCAGCCAAGATTCCAGGATATCAGATGCTGTATTCGTCCCTATTGATCACTCTCCTTAAATTCTTTCTTTCTTTTATTCAGAAAGGGGGCATTTGGCTAGACCCAGATCTGTGCTCGAAATCACTTCTGGTGGTACTTGAGGGAACCAAATGTGGGGCAAAGATCAAATCTGGGTGGTTGTGTGCATGGCAATTACTTCACCTACTTTATTAACTCTCCACAAATCCTCTCTAAATTTTGAACGTCTTATTTGCAACTTTAATTTATCTCACAAATTATCACTCTCCTGGCCAGTGTTTATAATAGACACTCATTAGGTCTCTCAACATCCAAGTGGTGGCTGAGCTCCCTGGACCAAATAGCATAGAGGGTCACAGTACATGATTTCCTCCTTTTTATGCCACCCATCAAACCATAATCCATACAACTGGCATCTTATATATAAAACTCATAACTTAGCTGAACTCAGATTACCTCAGTGGCTTGACAATTAGACCATGTGAATTAAAGTTAGGAGTTACCCTTAAGCCCAGGGCAGATGTTTGTGTTTTCTTATTATTACAATTTCCATCATAAAAACTAAGTCTAAGAAACAGAAATAGCCCAATAAGGCTTTATTTGGATGCTGATTTTAAGTAAGCAAGAGGTAGCACTTGACAATTAATTTTTACCTCCTATTAAAGATAATCAGTTTCCATTTTTATTCTTTCAATGCTTCTGATTACTTTTCAGGTCTTTTAAATACCTCCAAGTTTAGCTTATTCCCAAAACTTAGATCCTAAAAATATACGGCTTTGGAAATGATGCTCAACTCACTGAAGATTGTTCCTGATGATCAGTTTACCCTAGATTACAATACAAATCCATAAAATCTGCATCATCTGTCTTGAATGTATTATTTGTCATGAACACTGGAAGACTTAATGTTTCAAAACAAAGTGGAATGAAGTTTAGAACTTCAATGACTGTGTCATTCAAGGACCCTAAGAGCATCCAGTTTCACCAGGCTAACAGATTTCAGTAACAGGGAAAAACATGGGCATATAAGTTATAATCATTTGGAAGTTATTAGGAAGAAAGTAAGGCAGAAGCCAACACATGTCTGACAGAAACACTTGCACCACTTCCAGATAGTGCCCAAAGTATTTCTGTGGAAGAAGGTGTTTATTATTGCCAAGTCCTTTTTCCTTTAGGTTAATGCCAGTGTAATCTGTGTTTATTAATGCATATTTAAGTGTGAGCCTCTGATGGTATGTGCCAACATCAGCATGTTAAAACTGAAAACTTTTCTTTTTTTGTTTTTGGGGGCCACAATGCTGATACACAATGCTGATAGGTGTTACCCCTGTCTCTCTGCTCAGGAATTACTCCTGGTAGTTGCTTGGAGGACCGAATGGGAAGCTAGTGATAGAACCTGAGTTGACTGCATGTAAAGCAAGTGCTATGCTCTCTGTACTGACACTCCAGCACCAAACTGAAAGCTCTTTACAGAGTTTACAAGTTAAAAATGAAGGAACATAATATTTATCTAGTCTACCTTGTCCAACGTCACGCTATTAAGTGAATTAAGAATTAAAGTCCTCCATCTCGGTACAATACTTTCCCTATTTCAGGCTAATGGCAAGACAAAATTTTTCCTCTGCCCTTCATTTTCAGTTCTAGAAATCATTTTCATTAGTTCATGCAGTTTATCTTAGCTTTCAGTTAAATCTTCTAGCTTGGAGTTTTTTCCCAATAAGAATATTTCAACTAAAAATATGCCAAAACACTTTACTGTCCATTCCCCCCCTTTTCAGAGGTTTTCTTGCACTTGAGTCCCATGGTATAAACTATTCAGTTCTTCCCCCTCACTCTCAGTATTTTCTCTTCTCTTTTTTCCTTCTTCTGTGAGCATAATCTAAGACTCTATCTCACATTCAGCTGTTCACTATTCAGTAAAAAACCCGTGACTTCTTCCTATAAATTTAGTAGTGGCTAAAGTTAGGCCTTCCTGGAGTTCCCAAACACTTTTAAACTGGATATAAATATATTGCAGGTCTAAAACTTTACCACCCTTCTGCACATATATTTTACTCAAGTTCCCAAGAATATTGTCCCTTTCCTTTCATACAAGTTCAAAACAGGTCCTCTAATGATTCTTCTATCTTTATCCAGCCCTAAATGATTCAAATAAATTTTTTTTTGTTTATTTGTTTTTGGGTCACACTTGGCAGCACTCAGGAGTTACTCCTGGCTCTGAACTCAGAAATGACTCCTGGCAGATTCGGGGAACCATATGGGATGCCAGAATTCCAACCACCATTCGTCCTTGATTGGCTATTAGCAAGGCAAATGCCCTACCACTGTGCTATCTCGCTAGCTCCTCAACTAAATTCTTTATGCTTCTTTTACACTTATTTTCTTTCCTACAAAAGCGCACCATCAATTCTGGTTTCATCAGCTTTTCAGTCAGTCCCCTCAGTACCAATAAACTAAAATATCTAACTCACATGCTAATCTGATCAAACATATTCTTACTTTTCTGAATCAGAATTTAATTTTCCAATTCGGTATATCTACATACCATTTTCCACATGTATTTTTTTCATTCCTACAACTGTGGAAGCTAGTCTATCTGTCTTCCAAATCACTGCACATTCAAATTCTGTCTAAGCTTTGGTGGTGACTCAAGTTCAACTTCCCCAAGAAAACTTTCTGTTAGCCACTACCTAGATGCTACTATTCTTGGTTCTCAGTTGCCTCTACTTTATATGTTGACTTTTTAAATGTATTATGCTTCTTGGCATGACTGTAGAATCACAGATTGTATATCCTTCATGTTTCTGAAACTATCCCAAAAGACTTGTTTATTTCATTTTGCTGGGGAGGCACCAGAAGTGCTCAAAATTTACTTGGTTCTGTGTTCAGGGATCATTTATGGCAGTGCACAGGGGACTATGGGCAATGCAGATAATGAAACCAGGGCCAGCTACATTCTAGACAAGTGCCTAAACTTCTGATTCCTTCCCTCCACCCCAAATAAACTCAATTTATTTTAAATTTTGAGCCACAATAGTAACAAAAAAACCCCACATTTTTTAGAAAGGAGAAACTTCTGAGTTTTGATCATGGCTTGGTACTATTCTAGCAAGACTAAACCTCAATAAATCTCCATATCTGTAAAACAAATGATAGCAAATAATAGTACTATTTGGGGGAGAGTTTGGGTTACACCCAGCTGCGCTCAGGGGTTACCCCAGCTCTGCACTCAGAAATCGATCCTGGCAGACTCATGGGACCATATGGGATGCCAGGAATTGAACAGGGGTCCGTACAGGGTTGGATGCAGGCAAAGCAAATGCCCTATCACTGTACTATCTCTCCAGCCTTGACAGCGCTATTTTTATAAAAACTACTGCAAAGTTTAACATTCTGTGGTATCAATCTCTAGCCTGAGTGAAAAACTGTCATTTCTAGACTAAATTATAGAACTAAAGAGGCAGGTTTTACTATTCAAGCTGTACTCAAATGCCACGACCTGGCATATGTAACTCTGAACAAGTTGAAAGTGCTTTCATTCCGCACATATAAACATCTAGCATGACTCTTAGTAATTACCATTTTAATCATTCAGCCAAAGGAGAGCTCAAGATTCTTTGGGAAAGCTAGAAAAGATTCCATAAAGCCAAGTCAATGAATAAAGATTTTGTAAGATAAGACTGCTGGAGTCTGCCTAAAACTGGAACTCAACGGCCAGTTACCATGGATGGCCTTTAAAATACAAGAGTTTCTCTTCAAGAAACTAAACAATCACCAATTCTGATCAGTGACTTTAAAAGAACATGATGAAAATGTTGCATCTAGTACATTAAAAACCTATGAACTGGTTATTTGTTAGGATATTTTTTAGAACAAAACAAAGTCTTTCTTTGTGCTACAGATTATAACTTTTCTCTGGGTTAAATCATAAAATTAAATCTGTTTTGAAAATCAGATCAAATGCCTCTGTTTAGAGGAGGGAGATTTGGGACAATGGTGATGGGAACGTTGCACCGGTGATGGGTGGTGTTCTTTACATGACTGAAACCCAAACACAATCATGTATGTAATCAAGGTGTCTAAATAAAATATTTTAAAAAGAGGAGTATCTTCCATCTTCCAGGAGAGGCTGCATCTAGTATAGTACATCAATACCTTTGTCTCACTTTGACTTCACTAGGGCCACCCACACTAAGAAGAAGCCACAGGCTGAGAATCTAAATTATCAACCAAACTGCCTCATTCTCATGATCCTAGCCTCATTATTCTGCACACACAGCAGGGATTTTCTGGGTCTTACCGCAGATGTTAGACGAGCAAGAATTTCATCACTGCTTTCTTCTGGGTCTTCAATTTTCTGATTAGACCTTTGAAAAACAGAACAAATTACACATCAGCTTTGGCTGCTCAAAAGTTTTCTACCAAATTATGTGGCATACATGGCAAATAAAGGCACTGATGTTACTGCATCAGTGAAACTCCACCATGCTGATAACTTAAGAGACAGTGATGCCACAGGAACAGATACTCTCATAGCCCACTTTTGGTACACAAGAACCTTTTGGTACCAATTTAGTCCCAAGGCTCAAGTATAATTCTCAAAATGTTATCACAGAGTAATCTTCATATACCATATTTACAATTATGGACATGCCCACAGCATAAGTAGCTGTGAACAAAGCCTGATTAAATATTAAAACTCCCCTAAGTCTAAATGCAATAAAGATTTTGCAAATATAAATGAGAGATTAGACTTGAGTTCCAGACAAAACTGATTTGCTGTGAAACGGTCTACTGCTGGTCTAATACAATAGAGAAACAAAAACATTAAGGTGATGGAGAGAGTCTCAAACAGTGCTTAGCTTCCTCAAGCAGCGCTCAGGCAGCCCAGTGTCCCCCTCTGGCTATTCTCAGCCAACTGGACTGGTGGTTCAATAAAGGGTATGAGAATAAATGCAGAACATATGCTAGAGTGCCAATCTACTTTAACAGTGGTAGGTACCTTCGAGGCTGTGCCCAGTGGTGTCAGACATTGTGCTGGGATCAGCTACATGCAAGGTAAGTGCTTTAACACCAATATTATCTCTCCCACCCTAGAAGTCATTATTTTAAAATAATATTCATGATTATATGTGGGGTTTTTCTTTTGTGATAGCACAGAAAGAAGGAGTGCCAGGTTCAAATAGTTTAGCTGCAGGAACAGACTAGAATATAAGGGACTCTAGGGATTTAAACTCATGACATAGGTTTGCAAGGTTGCAAGGTGAACCTTTAAGTCACTGGACGAGTCCTCTGAATTGGATGATAAATAGTTGGAATACAATAGCAGAAATAGCATTTCTTCACTAATGAGATGATGGTTCAGCAGTGAAGCCAGGAAAAATATGCAAAAGTTTAACTAAAATGACATCTAATATGCCATGTATTTTAAAATTTATTTGTTTAGGAAAACTACCTACATAATGCAACTTCTGATAAAAGTATTATATATTGTATAATATAATATGTATTATATTATATTGTATAATATAATATATTATATAATATATTATAATTCTGAATATTATAATTCTGATAAATGTATTATATATTGTATAATATAATATGTATTATATTATATTGTATAATATAATATAATATAATATATTATATAACATATATAACATATATAATATATTATATTGTATATAATATATATTATATATATTAACATGTAAAAGTATCTACTTCTTAAGATACACCATACAAACAAGATTTTTACCTAGTTTGGACAAAGGGAAAAAAACCTAGCTAATGCAAATTGTCTTCCAGATCTATTTCCACAAATCGTTCTTTCCGGTCTCTTTTGTGGACTTAGATGGCTAGGTGGTAATCAACCTACAGGTAGAGTTATTAGCTTTGTGAGCCTATGATCGCTACCAATCTCAGTAACTGTAGAGTGCCAGGTGGGCCAGCAGCCTTGTGCAGGGTTCAAGAAGAAGCAACTCTTGAAGAGAAAATCTGGACTGATGAACTCTAGCATCAATTCTCTGCTTTTGGAAACATTATTAAACCATTTTTACAAAAAAATAAACAAAACAAAAAAAGTCCCACTTCGGCAGCCAGAGCAATAGTACAGATGTAGAGCATCTGCCTTGCATGAGTCCAACTCCGGACAGACCCCAGTTTGATTCCCAGCATACCATATGGTCCCCCAAGCCTTCCAGGAGCAATTTCTGAGGGCAGAGCCAGGAGTAACCCCTGAGTGCTGCTGCTGCTGGGTGTGGATTGTCTCCCCACCAAAAAAAATGTCCCACCTCCTTTAAACTGGAACAAAGAATTACAAACTGCTACTTTTACTAGAACTCCATGATACAGCTATGAAATGATACCACTGTGGCCAAATAACTCTGTGGGCAGCACAGAGACCCCAATATTAGTTCATAATCTGCCTGATAAACAACAAGAATACTTTACCCTATTCATCCCAAGAAAACGTCCTTGATAAGAAGTATTGAAAACAATAAACGTTGCTATTCAAAGAATCTACTAACTAAGTTTCCATATCCATGCAGCTATACTGAGAGATTTGTGACCTTTCATAGCCTAAGCCACCAAGTCAAAGAAGTAGAACAAAACAGACAGGCAATTAAAAGCCAAAAGCAGTGGCTGAAAGAGCAGCAAACCAGGCTGGGCCTCCCCTGTGACTGCTTTGCACCTCTCAGACCCTAGCAGACATCTGAAGATTAGCTCATATGCATGAGGTATTTTGCACCTGCAAACATGGTGCCTCAGACATGTTTTCCATTCACTGTTGAAAGAAGCTCAAAATTCCAAGGGAAACTCTTGGTGTATGTGACCGATGATAGCTATTTTGTGAGTCATGGCTAAGCTGTGACTGGTGTCACGATGAATAATTCGGTCCGTGTTCAGAAGCCAAACTATCTTTCATCATTCTTCCCAAACAAAACAAGCTATGGCCAAGGCGTTTACCAAGACAATGTGTACAAGGGAGAGGGCAGGATGATCGCTCAACAGCTGTCTCAAAGTCTGTCTCCTGCTTTTATTTCCTCAGTCAGCATGATGTCTACTCAAGGTACCCACAAATATCTCCAACCCCTGAAATTCCCCTGGTCTGAATTTTTTCCTTCTGACTTCAAGTGGCTTTAGGTGACAACTCCAAAAATGTGATTTTAACCCTTATGCAGCTCTTAAAATGAACTACTCTTCCACATTCCTTCACTGCTTCTATTGTAGGTCTAACCACTCAGGTTCTCTGTGAGACCATTCCATGCCCCTTTCCCATGCCTGCCTCTCATTCAGCAGATCCAGTTTTCCACCCCATGTATGCACATTGTCCTTCACAAATTCTGTTTTCTCTGTGTCTTCCTGGGCAAGCATTTTAAACAGTCTAGGCCCTCACCTAAACAGGTTACCTTACCTGCCTTGTCTCTATGTTACTCCCTTTTAAAAAACAAGTTTGGGAGTCCACTCTTTCTTGATCAGGCAGCATCTTGAAGCCACTGCAGAAAGATGTACCACTCTGTAGTTCTGGGTTACATAGACAGAACAATGTTGCCTTCCAAAATCTTAATTTATTAGGAAAAGGCAGTGCTATGTCTTAGTGTTCTTAGAAAGGTTAAAGGATCAAGGAAAGGTTAAAGGAAAAGGGTTAAAGGTTAAGGGAAAGGTCAAGAGGATCCATGGCCTGTGCTTAGTTAGCACAGAGTATGTATACCCTATGGGAAGGTCTCATATTTTAGAGGCTAAATAATTATACATGTTGCCAAATCTGTGACTTCTACAGGGACCCTCCTGTAAGCAGTAACTGTTTTTCTTTTCTTTTTGGTTTTGGGGGCACACCCTGCAGTGCTCAGAAATTATTCCTGGCAGGCTTGAAAGACCATCTGGGACGAAAAGGATTGAACCTGAATTGACCACATGTAAGACAAGTGCCCTACCTGTTATGCTATTGTTCAGTCCCACTGCATTCCCCTCTTGTATTCAGTCTTTCAGATGCCCCTATTGTCCTAAAACCCAGATCCAACCCTGCAATTGTACAGACTCTAACTAGTCTTTCAGGATGAGCTCACTATGGACAGAGATTTTAATTCAGAAATGTAGTCTAGGAGATAGTACAGACCTGGGTTCAGTCTGGGCATCACATGGTCCTGTGTTTACTTCAAAACCTCACTGCACTGTGGCATGGCTTTAGTGGTTCTTAGCTGCATCCTCAGGCTTTTGCACTGAACTGTCAGCCTACTTGGCCAAATCTCACCAGGGAGTGGTCCTTAGGAACCCCTGTATATATACTGTTTGTGATACATCCCCCATTCCCTAGAAAACCCTAAGAAATACTTTTCTTTTCCTGCTATATGCCCTGGCAGGAACCTGTATGTCACCTAGTATAAAGAAATAATTTGAGATCAGCACAAGTGGGGCAGGCAAAGAGCTTAAAAAAGGGAAGGTAAAAAGAAGATCCACACTCACTTTCCTTCTGTTACCACCAGTCAGCATTTACCTAAACATCCTCCTTACTTCTCTGTCAACAGACCCAGAAGTGCCAGGGTCTCCTTTCCTGACAAATGTGTTTTTAAGAAAATGAACTTAATTGATTTTGTGTTTATTTTAAGTTTATGCTTCAGCATGACTCAGTGAAGCCAAATTGTCATGAATCTTATCAAAATATATAAACAAAATAAATAGATAAAACAGACAAATAAAGGTGAGACTATCAGGAATACTTGTAAGCTTGCCTGGAGCTCATAGAGGGGACTATGAGCTGTGCTTTTGTCAGGGTCTGCGAGGGAAGCAAACCCAAGCTAGAATCAGCAGTAATGGCAGCAATGTGTGAGATGAGAGTGAGAAGAGAACAGGAGTGGTACCAGGAGGAAGTTCCATCACTGAGGGTTTGTATCAGCAAAAAGCCCAGTCCCATTCTTTCCCACACCTGATTTTCAAGGTTCCTGTTTATGAAGAGCCCTAATCTGACCCAGAAATTATCCAGGAAAAATGTCCAGTTCTAGAGCTATGGCAAATGTCTCTAAGTTTGGTTGAAATGTACTATCCAAGTGCTGCGCAGCCTTATGAGGAATAACAAAAGTGTTTGGCCCAACTAGACACATCCTCATTCCAACCCTGATTCCAAATCAAACCAATAAATGCCTGGCCCTGAGGACAGATAGTACAACAAGAAGGGCACTTGCCTCAAACAGAGTTGATCGTTGGCATCCTTATGGTCCCCTGACCTTGCCAGCAGTAATCCCTGAGCCCAGATCTAGGATAAAGCCCAGAGCACCACCATGTGTGACTCCAAGTTCTTTAAAGCAATAACAAAAAAATCCAGAAGTGAAAACAAGAGAAAAACACCAAAAATTCCCTCCCCAAGTCTAACACTTCTTAATGTCAGCTCTATTTTTCTAGTTGGGAATCATACTGGAAACTCCTTTCCCTCATGTCCTCTCTCTATCACACCATACTGAAATCTTATTGGCCTACCTTCCAGCTCTAGCTGCTTGATACACACTTCTCAATCTCTCCACAACCAGCATTATGGTCCCTGCTGAGAGCTCAGCAGGACTGGGAGCCAGAGTGGTCTTGTCAATATGTTGGTCAGAGTATGGCTCTCCTCTGCTCAAAGTCCTTAGATGAGACTGTCTCCCTCAGTTTGAAGTCAAAGTCTGCAAAGTCCTGAGACCTCACCTTCTGGGAGCTTCCTTTTCTTTCTCTCTTCACTCTGCTCCAGACAAATACTTGCATTGCCTTTAATGTGTCTGCTTTGGGCCTCAGCACTATCAATGCTCACCACCTTCCACCTTCCTCAGAACTGCTCCACATTGCTTGCTTCTATTTTTTCCAGTCCCATCCTTTACTTCTCTTCCAACGTCTTGGAGAAGTTCTTTCCTGATTCATATGCCTTATTTCCCATTTTGTTTTCCTCCATAAAATTTTCCACCTTTAACCATTGTGAGTTTGCTCATGAAGCTGCCTCTCTCTGCTCCACTGTGGGCCATGTAAGAGTAAAGGATTCTCCATGCCTGTTGGCTCCATCATCCATTTTCCATCATCCATCACCATTTTCCCATTGGTCCTTGCTTCATCACTGGCTTTCTATGATTCCCTTTGGGGACACCAAATTTCAGATAGGCTTATATCACCAGGTTTTTTTGGAGTGAACACAGGTACCTTTCCTCCATATCTTCCTTCTTCCAGGAACCCTCACAGGTGGGTACACACCCTTAAAACATGTAGGATCAATAATAATTCTATGAATCTCTGAACAACTTTATTTGCAAATGGTGTCATTCTTAAAAACACACCAATTTGACAGAATGGACAACTAACTACAAGAGCTTACTAAAGCTTCTGCCATTATATTAATGACTACATTGGTGATACAATAATTTTCACAAATGTTCTTACTATGATACTTTTTTTTTCTAAATTTTCTTCTCTTTCCTTTTATATTTTCAATAACTTTGCTTTCACTTATCGGAAAACAAATGTATTATAATTAACTATGTCAACTATGTGATGATTTTTAAAATAAATTTTTAAAAATGTGAAAAAAAAGAGTAAAGGCTTCTGCCTATTTGTTCATTGTTCCATTTCCAATACTTAAAATGCACTCTAGACCCTAAAAGGTATTCAGGAAATATTTGTTGAAAAGATTAAGCACCATAAACTTTAAGAAAAGTTCTACCATGAGTCAATATCCCAGGTTGCCTCTCACTAAACACACACACACACACACACACACACACACACATACACATTAGCACATACATAGATGTCCAGTCTTTCATATGAAGGACACTGCCAACATTCAAGTATTTTCTTCAGCTGTTTTAGCTGCCAGGAGATAAGTTGACCCCACAAAAAAAATTATCTAAAATACTCGACCAATACAAGTGAATGGAATCAGGTATTCAGAGAATGCCCTGAATCAACAATCAATAAAATCATTACAGAGTAACAAACTCCCAGAGCTAAAGGTGGCTTGCAACCAAATCCTTCATGCCCAAAGAGTACCAGCTAAAGGAGACCCGAAAAAAAGCACCCCAAGTCACATCCTAGTCAAAATGATGAATTCCACAGATAGGCATAGAAGAATACTGGAAGCAGCAAGGGTCAAAAAGGGAAATTACATTCAAAAGAGTATCTTTAAGATTTACAACAGATCTGTCACAAGAAACCCTTAAGGCCAGAAGGCAGTGATGAGATATAGTGAGAAAACTCAATGAAATGAATGCATCATCTAGAATACTGCACACAGCTAGATTCACTTTAATGTTTGAAGGAAATATACATAGCTTCATAGATAAACAACAGCTCAGAAACTTTACAGACTCAAAACAGACCTTAAAAGAAAAACTGAAAGGTCTACTTTAAGACAAGACAAACCAACAGACACAACAAACTTCTACACAAAGATGACACTAAATCCATGACAATTATCTCTCTCAATGTCAATGGACTAAATATACCAGTTAAGAGACATAGAGAGGCAAAATGGATCAAAAAACCAAATCTAACAGTTTGCTGCCTTCAAGAAACACATCTGAATAGTCAGAACAAATACAGACTCAAAATCAAAGGCTGGAGGAAAATCATACAAGCAAATAATTCCCTTTAAAAAAGCTGGAATGGTCATATTTATATCAGATGACACAAACTTTCGAATCAGAAAAGTTATAAGGGACAAAGATGGTCATTTCATACTAACCAAAGGATATGTACAACAGGAAGAAATCACACTCCTAAATATATATTCTCACAATTAGGAACCAGCAATTGTTGTCAACAATTGTTGACAAATTTGAAAGAAGATATCAATAGCAATACAATAATAGTGGGAAACCTCAATACTGTCCTGCTACCCCTAGATAGGTCAACCAGGCTGAGATCCAAGAAATGGAAGAAAGTGGACTAGTAGATATATATTGGGCACTCTGTCCCCAGAAGACTGTATATACATTCTTCTCCAATGCACATGGGTCATTCTCCAGGATAGATTACATACTGGCTTGTAAAACATATCTCCATAAAGTCAAGAGATAAAAATTGTACAGAGTACCTTTTCAGATCACAAGGCACTGAAATTAGAATTGAACTACAAAGCGATACAGAAGAAAAACTTTAACACCTGGAAATTAGATAGTTCGCTACTGAACAACCAATGGGTCTGAGATTAAATCAAAGAAGAAATCAAAACATTCCTGGAAACAAATGACAATGAAGACACTAATTATCAGAATTTATGGGACACAGCAAAAGCGGTATTAAGCGGAATTTTTATATCATTGCAAGCACACATCAGAAAGGAAGAAGGACAGATATAAAAAAAAACGTATTGACACAGTTTTAAAATTAGAAAATGATGAACAAAAGGAACCAAAGATAGGTAGACAGAAGGAAATAACAAAGCTTAGAGCAGAAATCAATGAAGTGGAAATCTAAAAAACAGTCTGAAAGATCAAATAAAGCAAAAGTTGGTTCTTGGAAAAAATAAACAAGATCAATAAACCCTTAGCAAAACTCACAAAAAAACAGAGAGCGAGAAAATTATTAAACCAGATTAGAAATGAAAAGGGGGAGATCACTACAGATACTTCAGCGATTCAAAGGGGAATCAGAGACTATTTTGAGAAATTCCATGCCACAAAACATGAGAACCTGGAAGAAATGGATAGATTCTTTAACTCTTATAATCTTCCATGTTCAAACCAAGATGATCTAGCATATCTAAACAGACCCATCACTACTGAGAAAATTAAAATAGTAATCAAAAGTCTTCCCAAAAACAAAAGTCCAGGCCTTATTTTCCCCAATTTAAATTGTATTACAAAGCTATAGACATTAAAACAGCATGCTATTGGAATAAAAGACAGTCCCTCAGATCAGAGGAATAGACTTGAGTATTCAGAGAATTTTCTCAAGACATACTATCAATTAATTTTTGATAAAGGGACAAGAAATGCAAAATGGAGCAAGGAAAGCCTCTTTAACAAGTGGAGTTGGCACAACTGGTCAGCCATTTGCAAAAAAGCAAACTCAGACCTCCATCATAAACACCATGCATAAAGGTCAAATGCAAATGGATCAAAGACCTTGATATCAGACTGTAAATCATAAAGTATATAGAACAACACATAGGTAAAACACGCCATGACATTGAAAGTAAAAGCATCTTCAAGGAGGAAACAGAACTTTCCAAACAGGTGGAAGCGAAGATAAACATATGGGACTATATTAAGTTGATAAGCTTCTGCACCTCAAAGGAAATAATGTCTAGCATACTAAAGCCACCCACAGAATGGGAGAAACTATTTACCCAATATCCATCAGATAAGGGGCTAATGTCTATGATATACAAGGTACTGACAGAGCTTAACAAGAAAAAAAAGTCTAACCCTATCAAAAAATGGGGAGAAGAAATGAACAATTTCTTAAAGAAGAAATATAAATGGTCAAAAGGTACATGAAAAAATGTCCCACATCACTAATCATCAGAGAGATGCAAAAACAAACCAACAATGAGGAACCATCTCACACCACAGAGACTGGCGCATATCACAAAGAACAAGAACAATCAGTACTGGCGGGGATGTGGGGAGAAAGGAACTCTCATTCACTGCTGGTGGGAATGCCCTCTAGTCCAGCCTTTATGGAAATCAATATGGAGATTCCTCAAAAAACTGGAAACTGAGCTTCCATATGATCCAGCTATACCACTCCTAGGGGTATACCCTAGGAACACAAATATGCAATATAAAAAATCTTCCTCACACTTGTATTCATAGCAGTGCTATTCATAATAGCTAGATTCTAAAAATAACCAAGATGCCCTTTAACAGATGAACAGCTAAAAAAAAAGTAGTATATAAACACAATGAAATATTATGCAGTCATTAGGAGAGATGATGGCATTTTTCCTATATATGGATGTATATGGAATCTATTATGATGAGTGAAATAAGTCAGAGGGAGTGAGATAGACACAGAATAGTCTCACTTATCTATAGGTTTTAAGAAAAATACAGATACTCCTTGCTTAACAACCAAGTTACATTTGGTCGTTAAGCAAATTGGTCATTAAATAAGGAACTGCATGTACTGTATACAGTAGTACAGTATATGCATAGTACTTGACAATACAGTGTTCTGAATAAGTAAAGTAATGAGAAAGATCAAACTGAAAACTTCCACTTGTTTTAATTTGCATAGGTTGTGTAATTTACACATAGTACTGCAATGTATTACAGAACATCAAGTTAGTAAAGTAAATACATTAAAGCGCCAAAACCCACAGAACTGTACTGTAGAGTATACAAAATGGAAAAAGTATATTTAAAATAAGATAAAATAATGGTGAAGAGATGGTCATAAGTGTGAGTGGTCGCTAAACAGGTAAGTCGTTAAGCAAGGAGTATCCGTAAAAGGCATTATTGTATTAATGCCTAGAGACAATAGAGATGAGAGCTAGAAGGACCAGCTCATGATATGAAGCTCACCACAGAGTGGGGAGTGCAGTTAGAGAAATAACTACACTGACAACTATCACAACAATGTTAATGAGTGAGAGAAGTAGAACGTCTGTCTCAAATACTGAAGGGGGAGAGATGGGGGACAATAGTGATAGGAATGTTTCATGGTGAAGTTGGGGTGTTCCTTATATGATTGAAACCCAACAACTGTGTCTGTAATCAAGATGCTTAAATAAGGATACTATTTAAAAACAAACCTTCACCAAAAAATTATAATATTCTCCTTCTCATCTCTCCACTCTAATACTGAATCAAACTCTCAAATGGATCTCCTTACTTCTTGAAAGCTCTACAGTTAAGAATCGCTGGATTACGACGCTCATTTCCAACCAAGCTTTTCTGCTCCATTAAAATACTACCACAAAATACAGAAGTTGGCTTCTTGGCAAATTATGTAGCAACCGGTCTTGCTTCCATCCCTCAATTGCAAAAATCAGAACAATTAGTATGTAGATAAGCTGCCTACTTCTAATTAAAGTGAAAAATCCCAAACAGGTAGTTTTGAACATATTTAGACCCTACAGCCATGTATCAAACAGATTTGAAAGACTGGAAGAAAAGTGTCTGACATAGTGGCAGACAGGGTATGGGGTGGAAGAACAGCAGGAGAGAAACTGAGGATGTTAGTTGCGAGAAGTGTATATTGGTGAAAGAATGGGTGTTGGAACATTATAATAGACTAACGCTCAATCATAAACAATTTTGAAACTGCATATCTCACAGTGATGCAATGAAACAAACAAACAAAAAAGATGCTGCCCTTTCAGAGATAACAAAAACGATCCCTCCATTTGTTAACTTGGAGGGAGGGGGGGACTTGGCAACCCTCTAAGGTTGGATTTCTCTAACAATGCATAGTGTCTGATGCCCAGAACAACGCCTTGTAATATGGTAAATGGTAGGCAAGTGTTAACTGTTGCTGCTATTACTGTCTGGATTATTTTTATCACTAGATCATGGATCCATAAATGCTCTACATAACTGAGCAAAAACAGGACAAAAATGCTGCTGTGAATGCAAGTAAAAAATAAACTGGAACTGATGTCAGTAAGTAGCTTTTTATGCAGAGCTCAGTAGCTACTGAGCTCAGGTAAAGCCAATCACTTGACTTGTTATTTTTAGAGATAATGCTTGGATGTCATGGCTAGACAGTGCTCCTGGTTTTGCACCCCTGCCTCCAAGGTCTGTCCTGCAAGCTATATCCACTGGCATTGCCTTACAGTGCCTTGACTTGCCACTTATATCCAACCGTATATCCTAAACAGTACCACCTACCATGAGGGCCCATCTGCCTATCTGTCTATCTAAAGCAGAATTTTCTAAACTTATTCAGCACACCTGCCTTCTTTCTAGAACAAACAAATAAACACAATATGCCACTTACAGAAAACCACAAATGTTTCCTTTTTTTTAAATATGTGTTTGGGTATAGAGAGCAGGGGTTCAAGTTTGGCCATCCTCCCCGAAACTCAAATTAACCATAACCCTTTTAACTACCAGAAAGGATAACGGAACCTTATTCACTGATGTTGCCTGTTAACTCCCACTCTATTGACAGCTACCATAATGGAGGCTAAAGGGAAGGTGTGAAGCTCTCCTACAGCTTACATTTTCAAAGAGTCAGAGGGGGCGAATGTCTCACAGTCTTGAAGGAATGTCTAACCTACCCTTTTCCTCCACTGTTATTTCAATATTCCTAATTATTGAAGCCCTCAGCCTCAAAGAAAGTCTAGAAAAGTATATCTGAATGAAATGATTTGGTTTTGAGTGTGAGTGAGGTGCCATGACAGTGGCCTTCCACCCACAGCCCACTCCACAGACATTCCTCTGGCAACCAGTCTTGACAATGATCTGCTCAGTTTTGAAAAACCGGGTACTTTGTCTAGAAGAATTTTGTTGTTTCAGATTAGCTTAGAAACCTACAGCAATGCCATCTAATCGTCCTGTGTACTTCTTTTTTTTCAAATGAAAAAAAATTTGCTTTCCTTTGTTCTTTTTAAAAATGCATTTGTTCAGAATGGAGCTGAGTATAAATAGAGATATTAAGTGTCTTACTCAATCATTTTCATAATTAAGAAAAGGGCAGAGTCTAATAAAGTATAATATTGGCAGCCTTCAAGTATCAAGCCCAGCACTGGGTTTCAGCCCAAGAAATAAGTTGCTATGACCTAAGAAAGCTTTAAAGGGAGACCAGGACCATAGTACAGCAGGTAGGGTGTTAAGTATTGTACAAGACCAACCTGGCTTTGATTCCCAGCACACCATATGGTTCCTGGTATACCTCCAGGAGTAATTATCCAGTGTAGAACCAGGAATAACCCAGTTCTTAAACTTTTATGGGTGCAGCAAACAAACAAACAAACGAAAAACCTTTAGAGGTCATTTTATGGAATGAATAAAAATGAGGGACCAACCTGGGACTCAGGAAGGAAGACAGATGTAAATAGAAGAATGGTAAATGTTCTCATAAAAACAAGGAAAAATTCACGACAAACATAGACTGAAGCCACTAGGAAGTTCTTCAGCCTCAGTAGGACTTGAGCTCCCCCTTGAGGGGTGGGTACCACATAGAAAAGAGGCAGAGCACAGAGCAAAAAAGAATGAGCTACAGGACAGAGTGGAACAAACCAGGCCAGAGAAGCTACTATGGACTAATAGGCATCAGACACGACAAAGACTTTTTGGCACAGTAGAAAGAAAATGGTGACATTCCATATCTTTCCTCAAACTATAGCTTCTTCCATGTCTGAATAGCCTAAACATTTGTGGAGGAATGTTTGAACCATGACACAGAGACTATATACTTCCTGGATCTGTGCTGTGGAGTGACTCTTTGTATTGCTTGAGGAACTATATTGGGTGCTGGGGATTTGTACCATGAACTACTTAGCTGTAGGCAGGTTATAGCTTTACTTCTTATACTATCTCCCTGATATTCAAAAGTCTGTTTTCCTAAAAGGTGGTCAAAGATATCCTACCATAACTTGGAAACTTACTTATAACAATGGTATAGAGCATATTTTATGTACATAGGAACATATGGACACAT
>PVKC010019536.1:0-19044 GCA_004027635.1 Crocidura indochinensis
AAAAAAAAAAAAAAAAAAAAAAAAAAAAAGATCAGTTCTGGTGGTGCTCAGGTGACAGACCATGTGTGATGCTGCAGATTAAAACATAGTCAGCTGCTTGCAAAATACTGCCTTATGGCTGTATCATTTCTCTGGCCACCAAAATGTTTAGAAGAAAATCAACTTTATTTTTCCCCCTATGAATGGATGTGTGCTGGCCTAAACTTTGTGTCAGAGCAAAGTTATTTACTACTTCATCTATAATCCTCTAAACCACCCATTTGCTGGTTTCTAACTTCACTTATTAAGCATCACTAGACACCGTACTAGAGAGCTAGGAGTCAGGGGTAAAGAGGGAAGCAGAGTGGCAGGCTAGGTATGAAATTCATTGTCATTTAAAAATGGTAGTTTAAAAATTACCATAACTTTCATTATAAGGGATATGGGAGAATGGTACAGCTACTCAACAACACTGATAACATAAGAACTAAGCTAAGACCATCAGACTTTGTAAGGCACCTGTCATGGCTAGGAGGTGGGTGTGGGGATGGGGTGGGAGATGATGGAGTATAGAAACACTAGTAATGGGAGTTGATTCTGGTTATGGGGTAGGGGTTGGTGTTGAAATATTATATAGCTAAAACTCAACTATCAATCACTCAATCACTTTGCAAATCATGGTTCTTTAAATAAAATCATTATCATTTATGCAATATAAAAAAAAAAGAATGGGAGGTTATAGAGTTGTGGTTTTTGGGTCACACCCGGCAGCGCTCAGGGGTTACTCCTGGCTCCATGCTCAGAAATTGCTCCTGGCAGGCACGGGGGACCATATGGGGCACCGGGATTCGAACCGATGACCTTTTGCATGAAAGGCAAACGCCTTACCTCCATGCTATCTCCCGGGTCCCGGTTATAGAGTTAAACAGCTTGCTAATTTAGATTTTTAACCCCAAAATTTGTAATTATTTTCAAGAGTTCATCATCACTAATCTGGGCTCTAAATCTTATAGCAGTCTTAAATCAATGCATTATAAAGCAATGGTCTACACAGAGTTGAAGGTCAAATTAGACTTTTAGTTGAAAGTATCTACATATTTTACAAACTCTTATCTAATGCCCTAAATGTTTCCTTACAAATACTAAACCTAATCCTACCATTCCAATTATATGGCAAGGAATAATAAGAGTTATAACTATAGCAGCTATAGCTATGGAATGGCTAAGCCAATGCAACCTTCTGGTAATTCACTTTCTAATCTACCTGTCTTCTATCTATGTTAAACTAAAAACAATAATTTTCTTACTTAAATGTTTTCTTTATGCCACTTGACTTTTCATAATCCAAATGGCTCTCAATTATCTCTAGTTTTAAATATATTGCATATATTCATCATTTAAATAATTCCATTAGCCATTTGAGAAAATATATTTTCTTCATTCTCATTATGCAGATTAAGAAATTAGGGAACAGATTATTCATATAAAGTACTTGGAAAGGTAGAAATAATGTTCAGTATTAGGCAATCTTGTCTTAAAACTATGTGAGAGCACCTTCTTCACATTTTAAATAACTACATTTCTCTCTTACAGAGGATCTTTACAAACTGTTCTATGTTCCTGATTTACTAACTTTTTCACCAACAAATATCTGCTTTGTTTAAATGCTCTTTCTAAAACATTAAGTATTATTTCCTACTTGGAGTTCCTTGCCTTATTACCTTCTTTAGAAGTAAATTTTGTCTATTTACAAAAGATCAGATAAAGTTCTAAATCTTCTTTATTGTAGCCAAATATGGCTCCATATGGCAGTAACACATACTTTTTTTTCTACCACACCCGGTGACGCTCAGGGTTTACTCCTGGCTATGAGCTCAGATATCTCTCCTGACTTGGGGGACACATGGGATGCCAGGGGAATAGAACCGTGGTCTTTCCTAGGCTAGAGCCTGGCAAGACAGGTGCCTTACCACTCTGCACCACTGCTCAGGCCCCTAACACATAATCTTGGCTGCCACAAGTAAGATCTAAATTTCTTGTTCATGACTTGCTTTGTTAAAAATCTTTATTTGAATTTTTTGCTTAGTTTCCTCACACTGAACTTCCTACTCTAATTCTTGGGATACTGCATGAAGGAAAAGTGATCTGGGATTCTGGGAATAAGTTGTATTCACTATGTTTCTTCTTTGCATTATATATATATACATATATATATAATATATATAGTATATATTATATACACACAAAGACTATAACTTTGAGAGTGTGAATGACCCAAAGCAATGGACAGATACATATTTTCTTGGAATAGTTTTGGTCAGTGTTTAGTGTTGTAGTATAAACAACAGTTCTTTCATTCGTCTTCCCCCCATATTCATTGGTTTTGTTGACAATTTTTACATTAATTATATCTGCTAGCTTCTCTATATGCAATAAGTAATTTCTGTGATGATATGAAATTGACTATGTTTTTAAAGGCCTATAATCTGAACAATCAAAATATTAACAAAATTTTTGATATGTGGGCAGCTTAGCCATCTTTTTGTATGTTTTGGGGGCCACACCCAATCATGCTGAAAAATATGGAACAATTCTGATGAATTACTTCTGTTGGTGTTTTGGTTACAAAGGTATTTCTGGAAAATAAGCATGTGTTAGCCACATGCAAGAAAATATTCTTAATTAGCAGTTCAATCTCTTTGGAAATATACCTGCATTTAAAATACAAAACAAAAGTGTCTCTTTTAAAACCTAGACAAATATGTAAACTTAAAATTCATTCAATAAAAATCTGCAAAGTGTAGTGCAAGTTTGTGTGTAAATGTGTTTAATAATTATAGATGATCCAGATAATCTGATCATGTAAACAGGGTTCTTTGATATTGTTTAGAGGCTAACAGACAGTTGCTGAATATGTACACTTTCTGCAAAATATTGATATGCAAAGATTGTCTGAAAGGGCCACGAGAGTATCAGGACAAAGAATAGCTTCAGGAGATGGCTCAGAAGTGATTTTTTTTCTTCAGTAATATTAAGGCACAGGATACAATTTGTCACTACACTTGATGGTTGATTATAGCAGAAGTCTAGATATCCTGCTTCTATTTAGACCCCACTCTAAGGCCTATCAACTTTAGGACACAGTCATTCGGAAAACACAGACTAGATAGTTCCACTGGCTAATCTATCTTACACATAACTTTCAGAGAAGGGTTTTTGACAACAAAAATGTACTTTTAAAATTCATTTGACTGAAATTAATAGTTAAAAAGCATAGCAGATGCATGCCATTAAATCTCTGGGAGATGAAACAAAACAGCACTTACAAAGTGTTTTTTAAAAGTTCACTATTCTGAACATATGTTTCTGACCACATTGACCTTATTACTGATTATTAGAATTATAAGGGTCAGTAAGACATCTGCTTTGCATGCACTAGCTAGGACAGACTGCAGTTAGATCCCCTGGTGTCTCATATGGTCCCACAAGCCAGGAGTAATTTCTGAACTTATAGCCAGGAGTACCCCTTGAGTGCCACCAAGTGTGCCCCCCCAAAAAAAACCAAAATAATTAAATTATTAGGAATTTTTTTTTGCTAAGAGATAAGTAGTGGACTGGAGTGATGATACAAGGGGTACAGCATTTGCCTTGCACATGCTAACCTAGGATGGACTGCGGTTTGATCCCCCAGTGTCCCATATGGTCCCCCAGTCAGGAGTAATTTCTGAGCACATAGCTTGGAGTGACCCCTGAGCACCACCAAAGAGAGAGAGAGAGAGAGAGAGAGAGAGAAATAGTGATAAAAGCGGCCTTTTTATAAAAAGAGAATATTGTCTTCAACCTGGAGAAGAAAAATAGAGGAATGCAAGGAAAGATATTTTTAGTTGTAGCTCAAGGAAAACAGTACAGTGTATAAAATGCTCATCTTGCATTCTACCAAACCAGGTTCAATCCTTAACAACACATCCATAACATCACTGAATCCTATCCCTGAGTACCAAACTAGGAGTGAGCTCTGAATATGGCCCACACATTGCAATAAATCAATTTGGTATAGGAAACTTAAAGAGGTAGAAATAACATCATTTAGACAGGTAAGGGAGCAGATAGAAGAGGTATTCAAACCCAGTGCCTATGCCAGCCTATCACTGTAAGGTGGGCCCAGGAAGAATGGGGCTACTGTCCCTGGCTATCATTACTCATAAATCCCCAGGCCAAAATCCCCGATTATCTGTTCATGCAGATAAAACATGTACTTTGGATATTATTACATATAATTTCAAATAGAAATTTTATTAAGATCTATCATTTAGTCCTATTTTTATAGGCTAAGTAACACTTTGGAAAGGGTAGATCAGTCTCACAATGAAGTTTAAGAAAGAAACATTGGGAATTCTGGAAATAAATGGAAACCAATTCATCATTTTATATAGGATATAATAGAATAGGCTGCCACATTATGTGACAAAGATATTATTCCTCATCATGAACTAAAGAAAAAACTGGGAAGTGCCATATCTATATGGTGAAGTATTAGTTGATACATTCAGCACTAATGAAAAATAGTGATAAACTAGATGATGTAGGATAGGCCAAGACAAGATGTGAAGATTAAATTTGTATCTAATAAGAATCATAAAATTCATATAATTTGGAAATATTTTGTCATTGCAGAAGCAATTAAAATGAAATTACTAAATAATGATGAGTGTTTGATACAAGAATGAATGTGTTTGTAAGAGAAGGGAGAACATTCTAGATCTAGAGGGCTGAAACTAAAGGATAGGTCATATGACAACAAAGGCAGAGAATAGAAAGATAGTATTTGAAGTCAAGGAATAATAGGTATTAGTAGCATTTGGCACAATCTTGGAAAGATGCATGAGGAGCATCTCTTTAAAAAGCTTCTGGAAAGAACCCACCCTGTAAAAAGTATACTTGAAGGGTCAGCCTTTTGAACTGACCATGAAAGAAGTGTCTGTTGCTGTGTGTCATCTATTAATTATACTTTGTTAAAGCATCCATTAATAACCACAGCAGGTGCCAGAGAGATAGCACAGTGGTAAGACCTTTGCCTTGCATGCAGCTGACTGAGGACTGACGGTGGTTTGAATCCCAGCATCCCATATGGTCTCAAGCCTGCCAGGAGCTATTTCTGAGCACAGATCCAGGAGTAACCCCTGAGCACCTCTGGGTGTGACCCAAAACCAAAAACAAACAAAAAACCAACAAAAACCCTATAGAGGTGTGACAATTCTCATTAATTCCCAATATTGTTTCTGGGAAAGGAATAACAGTAAGAGATTTAAAAGTTGTAGACATAAAACATAAGTATAGAAGTTCAAGGGTGACTCTAAAACCAGGGAGGGGACACATAACATGTGTATTAGATAAAGGCGTAGACAAAAATTATACAACAGAATAGAGATCTGAAGAAAAATTAGGCTTAAATATATATCAAACTTTTTAAGGGACAAAGATTTCAGACCACACATAAATCAATCATCTTTCAGAGTTTTTAAAGGATTATTCTTTATCCTTTAAAACAATTTACTATTTGTATAAAACCTCTCTTTCCAGAAGTTCCTACAATGTCGCCTCCAGATACTCTGTGTTTTGGTGAATAATTTGGTAATAAGAAAATCCTAATATCAGAATTTTTCTTTGAGATTGAGTCACATTGAGAGATCTATCACATGAACATTTTTCTTCCATAAAAGAAATATATATATTTCTCCTTTATACTCAAAATCACTTAAAATTATTAGATAACGTCCATATAGATATTAATTCTGAGGACACAAGTCTGTCAAAAGATGGTTGTGGATAGTTGGATTGAATGCTCCCATGAAAATAACATTTTATTATAGTTACAAAATTCCCTATAAAGAGAATATGAGCTACTTTGCATTTGAGACTTTGCCAACAATACTGGAGCAATGCACTACAGAAAGGCATAGGCATAGCAAATATGAAACATTAAAGCACTCAAAAGTCACAGGAAGAGCCTATTCAAACTTAAGTGACTTTGAATGTGATACCCTGATTATCTACTAGAGGGAATAATGAGAAGTAAATGGTGAGACATTTAGTGAAGTTTGGAATAGAGCATCATTGGAAAGCCTCATTAAACCTGAAAAAGCTTATTAGAGATGCTACCCAATGCTTCGATTCAAAGATACATTTAGAAAGGCTTATTTGACTTTTCATTTTAAGAGTTTACTTGTGCATTGGAGGTGGTGAATATTTTATAGAAGTATATAGTTGTATTGGCTAATTCTTATGGATTAGTAGAAAGAGTATTAATGAGATATTGATCTGAGCTGCTGTGGGTATAGATGATTGACTTGGATTTCTTTGCTTTTTAATAGTATTTCTTAAGACACTATTCCATGCAACTCAAAATATACAGAGTTAATTTCTAGTTTAGAGCCAACAATAAGCTTACTATGTTATATTTAAAAATCAGTTTTAAGAGGCAGTGGAGCACGGATTTCCGGGTATTGGGGGGAAGGCAAGTGAAGGCCCGACTGGTGGGACTCGGAAAAGAGTGTTGCTGGCTCCCAGGTGAGGGAAGGGAGCAACCAGCTGAGACCCAGAGTGGAGTGCAGATTCCCAGGTGTTGGGGGAAGGCCAGTGAACAACAGACTGGCAGGGACTCATGGCGGAGTACCACTGAGTCCCAGGTGGGAGAGGGGGTGAATGATCTAAGCACAATTGTGTGCTCTACAATTGTGAGTAGGAGCAGAACTGCACTTATTGGCAAGAAGAGGGGATGGCGATTGACCCAGGATCAACTGGAAGATGGGAGAGGGGCCAAACCTCAGTGAACTCAGCCAACATCCCCACCTAGAACCACACTCCAGAGAGGGGACCCATCCCCATGCCACAAGTGGCAAAAAAAGGGCAGAAATCTGAAGGCATTGCACTCCAAGTCATACCGATAAATGCAAATAAATATGGGTAAACTAAGGAAGATTCTAACAACTAGCGATATGGAGAGAAATCCTAACAAGTTTCCAATTTCGCAAAAATGCACAGACCTAATAAATGAGTACCTAAAAGCAGCCAAGACAAAAGAAATGCAAGTCAGGGTAAAAGAAATTAAAGAATCACTAGCCAGCAAGTACAAGAAAGTCATAGATGAACAAATCAACCAACTTAAAGAACTGTTACAAAACATGAGAGATTCCATGAAAATGGAATTAAAGGGAATAAGACATCTTAGAAAGCCTTAATAGCTGAATCACACAGCTGGAGAATCGCATAGAAGAACTTGAAGAAAAACTGCAAACAAAAAATGACAAAGAAGCCAACAAGGAAATAAAAGGTAAAGTACTGGAAGAAAAATTTCAGTATTTATTGAACAAAGAAAAAAGAAATAGTCTAAGAGTCATGGGAATACCAGAAGGAGGGGAAATGGGGGAAGGGGAAGAAAAAGTAGTCAGGGAAATAATAGCAGAAAACTTTTCCACTCTCTGAAAAGAGGCTTTGGTGCAAATATAGGAGGTGAAAAGAGTCCCCTGGGGCCGGTATAGTGGCACTAGAGGTAAGGTGTCTCTCTTACCAGCTCTAGCCTAGGACAGACAGCGGTTCAATCCCCCGGCATCCCATATGGTCCCCCAAGCCAGGAGCAACATCTTAGTGTATAGTCAGGAGTAACCCCTGAGTGTCAACCAGGTGACCCCCCAAAAAATAAAACAAAGAGAAAGAAAAGAGTCCCTAATAAAATAGACAGACCCTAATAAACCAACACCAAGACATATAGTAAGTAATCCAAATGGCAAAAAAAGAAATAGAAAGAAAGATGAACTCCTTAAAGCAATAAAGAAGAAAAAATCCTCAAGTACAAAGGAAAAATATAAGAATCAAACCATATCTCCCATTAAAAACAATTCAAACAAGAAGAGGTGGAGTGACCTATTTAAACTACTAAATAAAAGAAATTTCCAACCTAGAGTCCACCACCCAGCAAAACTCTCGTTTATATGGGAGGGAAGACTAAAGCATTCTCAAACAAAATTAAACTCAAATTATTTGCACAAACAAATCAATTCAAAATGACCCACTCAGAGACAAATTACACAATACACAATCCAAACCCCTGATTGACACAACAACCACCCTACATAACACAACTGCACAACAGCTCTCACTGTTTATAATCTCCCTAAATGTCAATAGCCTAAAATCTCTCATTAAAAGATGCATAATATAGAACTGGATTAGAAAACATAAATCAGACTTCTGCAGCCTGCAAGAAACACACCTGCAAATACAGACAGGCACATGCTTAGAATAAAAGCATGGAAATCAGTTACTCAGGCCAATGAAAAACAAGAAAGAGCAGGCACGGCCATTATTATATCAGTTCAAATTGCATTCAACCTCAAGAAAGTGATCAGAGACAAAGAGGGTCACTATATACTAATCAGGAGAACACTAGATCAAGAAACACTAACCCTGGTTAATATTTATTCGCCTAATGTAGAATCAGCAAAATATGTGAGACAATTGCTCGCAAATCTGGAGAAACATATGAAGGGAAATGTGATAATAGTAGGAGATATCAACACTCCACTATCACCACTGGATATATCCAGCAGACAGAAAAATAGCAAAGATAAGAGCCCTAAATGAAAAACTAGAAGATCCAGGACTAATAAACTTATATAGGGCCTTCCACCCCTCCCACCCAGAAAACAGAATACATATTCTTCTCAAGCCCTCATGGAACCTTCTACAGAATAGACCATGACTTGGGATCTAAATCTAACTTGTATATGACTACAAATGTAAGGATTATTAGAAGCACCCTATCGGATTACTATGCAACAGAGGTCAAAGTTGACTGTAAGAAGAAGCAATGGAGAAAATCCAACACCTGAAGATTAAACAATATGCTGCTCAAAAACAGTTAGGTCATAGAGGAATTCAAGGAAGAAATAAAAAGATTCCTTGGGACAAACGATAATGAAGAGAAGAGAAAACTTGTCAAAATTTGTGGGACATAGCAAAAGCAGTAATTAGGGGGAAACTCATAGCAATGCAGACTTATGTCAGAAAAGAGGAAAATGGCAAAATCAAAAGTCTAAAGGATCACCTTAAGGAACTGGAGCAACAGCAGCAAAGAAATCCAATCACAACTAGAAGGCAAGAATATTAAAAACCAGAACAGAATTAAACAACATAGAAAATAAGAAAACAATAAAAAATCAATGAGACCAGGAGTTGATTTTTTGAAAAAATAAACCAGATAGACAAACTGCTGGCAAAACTCACAAAAAAAAGGGAAACACTCAAATTAGTAGGATTACAAATGAAGGAGGAGAGATTACAACAGAACCCCAAGAGATACAGCATATCATGAGGTCATATTATGAACAATTATGCTCAAGCTAGAGAACCCAGTAGAAATCGACAGATTCCTGGAAAATTGCCATCTTTCAAGACTGGAAAAGGAAGATCTAGAAAGCCTAAACAGGCCAATTACCTCAGAGCAAATTGAAGCTTTAATTAAGAAACTCCCAAGCACCAAAGTCCAGGTAAAGATAGATAGTTTTACAGGTGAAGTCTATCAAACATTCCAAGAAGACTTACTACCATGAATCCAAAGAGCCTTCCAAACTATTGAAAAGACAGGAATCCTCCCCAACTCCTTTTATGAGGCTAATATCACACTCATTCCCAAAGATGGCAAAGACACCACTAAGAAAGAAAACTACAGACCAATTTCACTAATGAACATAGATGCAAAAATGCTCAACAAAATTTTATCACTACATGAAAAGATTATACACCATGACCAAGTGGGTTTCATCCCAGTGATTCAAGGTTGATTCAACATATGCAAATCAATCAACATCATACACCACATCAACAACAAGAAAGACAAAAACCACATGATCATATCAATCAGAAAGAAGGCATTTGATAAAATCCAACACCCATTCATGTTGAAAACACTCAGCAAAATAGGTTTAGAAGGAACCTTCCTCAAGGTAGTTACAATTATCTATGAAAATTCTTCAGCCAACATTATCATGACTAAACAGTACACATCCTGGGACCAATAAAAAATCTCTAATCTAGGTTTTGGTCTATGATCTGTACAACAAACAAGATCTCTAATTCCAGAGATCTGACTGAGACAAACGCAACTGAACAGGTCTTTTGGAAACATAACGATAGACTCTATCCCAGTCTCCATTCTAGGAGCAGCACAATGACCATGACCACCAACTACAGAAGATGGATTAAAATGACACAGAAGGGACAGAATTCCTAGAACCATAAATAAAGACTTCTTCAGAAGCTCCATTCCTTGACCTGTGCAGCTACCAAGATCTCTAGATAAAGAGGTCCCATTTTATCACCTTTGGCAAAGCAGAAATCTTCCATACAGCACAAAAGCACTGAAGGGAGAGGAAATGAACAGACAAGGAGTCTACAGTCAATCCCATGACACTATACTTCAAGGGTGTAGAAACCCTGTATCTCCTATGCCAGTGGTCAGCAACCTGCAACTCACAAGCCACATGTGGCTCTTTACACTTTTAATTTGGCTCTTCTGTGTGCCAGCTGGCCGCTCCAAGAGTCAGGACTCTACTCCTAGCCTCTTTCAATGCCCACCCTGTGTGCAGCCCCGGTGGCTGCCTCCACAGAGCTCCAGTCAGGTGATGTGGTATGGGGGTGTGGCTTTCTGTGTGGCACCACACAGGTCCAGTCAAGTCACGTGGTATGGAGGGTGTGACTTTCTGTCTGGCATCCCAGCATTAAGGCAGCACTACAGACTGAGGAGCAACAGAGGAGAGAGCTGTGTGTAGGTAAGTGCCTGGTAAGTCACTGTCCAGCCTGGACCCTATACCATCCCGTCCCCTGTGGGATAATATTTGTATTGGGGCCCTGTAAGCCAGAGCTTCATGCATTTTTTTAATCTAGAAGCCAGCAAAATAAGTTAGTGGCCAGGATCTGAGGTCAATATATAACAGTACTAGTGAGGACTATTTGAGTAAACCCTGCTTAAAATATGCATGATAAGGCCCACTAATTTTATACTATTTGCACACACATAAGATGTCATATATGTGTCATCCACAGATCCTCCCATAACAGTGAGTCATCCTCAGTTCTCCCATAACAGGGTGAAATTCACAGACCCCCCCATAACATTGCATCACCCACAAATACCAGTGTGTCATCCCCTAATAAATACCAGTGTGTCTTCCACAGATAAATAACAGTGCATCTTCCACAGATAAATAACAGTGCGTCATCCTCAAAGTTCTCCGTAACAGTGTGCCATCCAATATTACTTCTTTTATGTGATTAAGGTTTGGTAGTGGTGGCTTTATTTTAAAATGAAACATTTTTATAGGTGCCCTGTTTGACATGGCTACAAGGAATAAACAACAAAAAATGGAAGACGAAAACCATGTATTTAAAGTGGAATAGACCAAGTCTTTCACGTTTCAGAGCATAAATGGCTTTCCAACCTGTCTTATTTGTAAAGAAAAATTGGCACATAACAAAAAATCTAATTTGGAGAGACAATTTACAACAAAACACTTGTCCTTTAGTAATAAATATCCTGTTGGTGATGCAAGAAAGAAAGCAGTTGAGGAACTTCTGAAGAGTCAAGAAAAATCTTATTCATAATTTCTTCTATTCTTTCTGGTAGTGACCATGGCATTCACCTCTTAATAATGCTGCCAACTTCCTCCAAGCTGCCTCTTCACTGCACCTCTGTATTCCATGCTCTCTCTCCCACTCTCTGAACTTCACTGCCCACAAGCCACTGAGCAGGTGACCGTCCCAAATGATTCCTATGAATCCTGCATAGTTGTAGTCTGACTTTGATGAAGGCTGGACATTGATTCCCATAATTCCCTGCCCCCCTCTCCGAATGATGACTGTCCTGTAAAAAAGGAAGGAAAAGAAAAGAAAAGAATAGAAAATTCAGGCAGCAGATAGCCCTGTGGATAAATGTCCATAGCAGGCCACATGTGAACCATGGGCTATAGTTTGAGGACCCTTGTTCCTGATAATTGAGGAAATTAAATGCTCTCAAATAGTTTTTGTTAATTAAACATCACTCTGATACCAAACAGAAACATCATATGTACACACACAAAAAAAAGAACTACAGCTAATTTCCTTGATGAACACAAATGCAAAAAACATTAGCAAACAAAATCCAACAATGCACTGAGAAATGATATACAATGGCAAATAAAATTTATTCCAGGAGGGCCAGAAAGATGGTACAGTGATAGGGCATTTGCCTTGCAGTGGCTGACCTAGGACTGATCTCAATTCAATTCCCCAGTGTCCCATATGGTACCCCAAGCCGGGAGCTATTTCTGAGAGCATAGAGAGGAGTAATCCCAGAGCGACACCAGTTTGGCCCACCACCTCAAAAAAAAAAAAAAAAGATTTATCCCAAGGATTCAAGAATGGTTTAACATATGCAAGACAATCAACACAATAATATAATATTACTGATAATATACCATTATCAATTAAATAAAAATGTTTATCACTATATAAAATAGATGAAGAGAAAACCCTTGATAATATTAGATTCTATACACATGCACTATAAAAAAATCTCAACATAATGGGAATTCAAGGGACTTTTTTCAGTATTATCAAAGTCATTAATCATGACACTGCAAACAATGAGAAAATATGTTTTCTCTCTAATATCAGGACAATGCAAGATTGCCCATTCTCACCAATTCTTTTTAATACAGTCCTGAAAATATTTGCCATAACAGCTAGATAAGAAAAATATATCAAGTTCATCCAGATAGAAAAGAAAGAAGTCAAGCTCTCTCACTATATGCAGATGACATACCATATTTTGAAAATCATACAGACTACAAATAAGCTTCTAGTACAAATGTTAATATAGTAAAGTACCAGCCTGAAACTTAATATGAAAATATCTAGCTCTTCCTTTTCTGGGTGCTGGGAGTTTCAGCAGTGTGGGGTTTGGCAGGCCCCTGAGGAGGCCTGCTTAACCAGGCCTAGGTGGGGTGCGGGACAGGGGCGACCCCAGCACCCCGCTTCCGCCTTGCTCCAGATCTCCACGGCTTCCCTGGGCCACTTGCCTGGGCAAGCCACTGAGGTGGAACCCCTGTTGGGTCTCAAAGGTACCCTGGGCTTTTCCCCCATTCCCCACCGGGCCCCTTAGGGCGGGTCTGGGTGGGGACACTGAACTTCCAGCCTCCAGCAACATGATGGACCTCTTCCCTTTCTGGGCGCTGGGAGTTTCAGCAGCATGGGGTTCGGCAGGCCCCTGCCATGCATGAGGAGGCCTGCTCAACCAGGCCTAGGGGTGTTGCAGTATGGGGGCGACCCCAGTACCCCTCTACAGCCTTGTTCTTGATGAGCTACTCATTTTTACTAAGGCAGTCTCTGGCAAGAACTTATGAGTTTATATGTTCAAAACCATGCAGGGGCTATTGCCCTCGCGCGCACAGTACATATTAATAATATATCCCATTTTAAGGTATGTATTGTGTATGTAGAAAGTCCATCTGGTATTCTGCCCTTTCGCACACCCCTGTAAAGCTCATTATCACTTTTTAGCTCTATCACCCCAACCTTCAGTACTCCCCATTTACCCTTTTCAACTTTTATACTGCACATTCCTCATCACACACCAACGTGGTTCACTGGATTTAACAACCCCCAACTATATCAAAAGACATAAAATGTACACGTATGGCTTCGAACATTTTCCATCTTTTTTCTTTGACAGCTAACTCTTACTAAATATTCTCTTAAATAGTGAAGATTTTCCCCACTTTTTATTTATTTTATTTATTTTATTCTTCTCTTTGTGAACTTTTCAACAAGAATTATTCGGTGAAAGAGTCCTTCAGTTTAATTCTTATGTTTAACCATGTCATGGGGAGCTTTATACATGTTCTTGCATCCCCCATATGGGCCATGTGGCATTGCTCCTTGTTTGTATAGGCATATCAAAATGGGAAATACCTACACACAAATAAATTCTTATCTAATAAAGATTGGAACACCCAAATCTTGTAGTGCAATAGGATCTTACACCCTGAACATTGGTATAATGACCTGGTACAGGCCTCAGTAAAATGGGCATTTTCCATTCACCCCTGAACAAGGGAAGCTATCTAGGACACATCCAAGGTTTTTTCCAACAACACCTGGAAGCAATCTTCTACCAGGGAAGACCCTACTGCTTCTCTGACATCAATCTACTCACAAGAGCCTTCCCTTAACGCTGAGAAGACTTAAGAACATCAACGACCTGCATACTGGACAGGGCTTTCTGCATTGCCCTTTAATTGTAAGGTGAAATGAGAGGACACTCTGCACCATCCTAACTGCAATATAGGATATGCAGATTCCAGGATCTTTAACACAGAAACATGATACCAACAACAGAGACAGCGTGGAAAATAAAAGTGAGTTGGCACTAAGACGACTTGGATTGGGCAATCTAGTTTGCCTGGAGCCTAGAGCTGGTCTTATGCCAGGAAACTTCAGGGGTTTGGTCCCCTTGTATTTAGGCCGAGGATTTTCCTTTCCATGCCCCCCCATATTTTGGTGGGCCGATGCAAACAAGTATTGCCACTCTAATGTAGTTTTTACTGTGCTCCTTTAACTCTTACCCTTAAAAAAATACACCCACTTTTGAGGCTAACTTAAACTAATATGCATATGCATAGAAATGTAAAGAAGCACTATGCCTTCAATATTTAAGGAGTTACATGAGTTTTATGGCTTTAGAATGCTTGATATGCTGCTAGGAAATATGTATCACAATCTGGGGACTTGAGGGACAAAGTAATTATACATGGGTTCTGTTTTATTTTTCTTAATATTCTTTGGCTGAACGTTCAATGTTAAGATATCATCAAGGGGACTTATGTGAATTCTGTTTATGGTGATTGTCCTTCCACTGTAACTTTACCTTGTCCTCTTTCTTTGCATCTTTGTTATCATAATTAAAAATTAAAAATTAAAAAAAAGAAAATATCTAGAGTTTATTTCATATACAATAATTAAAGAGAAGAAAGGGGCACTTAAAAATAATCCTATTTAGAATTGTGTCTCATAAAATCAAATATCTCAGAATCAAAGTAACTAAATAAATGAATAACTGAGTTACCTATTTAAGGAAAATTACAAAATACTACTTCAAGAAATAAAAGAGGACAAGAGGAAGTGGAAACACAACCTGATCATAGTTAAAAAGATAATATATCACAAAGCTTTGTACAGATACAATAAAGTGCCTATAAATATACTTGTGGTATTTTTTAAAGAAATAGAGCAAACATTTCTGAAGTTTTTATAGAACAATAAATATCCATATCTAGCTAGCATAGTCCTTGAGAAAAACTTAAATATAAAGCCTCACTTTCCCCAACTTCAAACTATAGTACAAAGTGCTAGTAATTTAAAAGATATGACAAAAATAAAGTCAGATTCTCAGATATGTGGGATGAATACCCTGATATATTCCCATATATATTAGTTTATCATCAAAGTGCAAAAATAATGTGAAGTGGAGCAAGAAAAGAGTTTTCAATATGTGGTTCTGAGAAAACTGATCAACTACATACAAAACACTTGAACTCAGGTCTCTTTCTAACAGCATACAAAAAGTTCAAATTAAAGTGGAGTAAAGACCTTAATATCAGAACTGAAACTATAAGCAATATAGAGGAACATGAAGCAAGAAATATTGATGGCATTGAAGTTAAAGACATTTTAAGTATGAAACAGCACTGACCTAGTAAGTGGATGCAAAGAACAACAAATGGGACTCTGTTCAACTAAAATCAAGAAAACTGATGACTAGAAAATAAAGACAACCCACATTCTAGAAAGAATTACTCACCCAATATTTATCTATTAAGGGTAATGTACCTAAAAGATAGAAAAGTCTCATAGAGTTTAATAAGAAAAATATTCAACACTATCAAAGAATAGGGGGAAGGGATAAGAAGAAATATTTTCAAGAAAGAAATACAAATGGACAAAAGGCATATTAAAAATGCTCTATATCTTTAATCATTAGTGAGATGCAAATAAAAACAATGTTGTTATATGTCACACCACAGAACTTGAATACATCAAAAAGAATAGGAACAATCAGTGCTGGCATAGATGTGAGAAGAGAACTCTCAGTTACTGCTTGTACAAATGTGGACTAGTTCACCTTTTTTTTAAGAATATGGTCTTTTCTCAAAAAAACTAGAAATTAGACTTCCATTTGATCCATCAAATCTATTTTCATGAATATAACTTAAGTGTCCAAAAGTGTAATACAGAAAAATATATCTGCACTCCTATGTTCATTGCAACACTATTTATATTAGAAACTTAAAACTACTCAATGCCCAAGAACAAAGGTGTGTGTAAAGTAATTATAGTACATTTTTACAATTATATACTATACAGTTGTTAGAAGAAATTAGCTGTTAAATTTGCTTATACATACATAGATATGGAGAGTTTCATGTTGAGGGACATAAGTCAAAGGGAAAGGGACAGACCTGGTATTATCACACTCATCTGAGAAATAAAAAAAAAGTCATAGTATCATAGTATGAGAATAATACACAGACAGTATATATGCTGTGTGAAGAACAGCAAAGATAGTGAAGGGACAACTATGATAATATAGTTGGATAGGATCACTGGATAAGGACTGGGAATAGTATTGCAAATTATGATGCCTAAAAGAATAAGAGCAAGTGAGTGATCAACAAAGCACATGAGGAAGAGAAAGAAAATACAGACAGGCAAAGACACAGACATAGAGACATACAGATAGAAAAGTATCTGTCATAGGGCAGACTGAGACTGAGGTGGGCATGAAGAGAAGGTAATTGGGAAATTCAGTGTTATAAATGATCACAGTTAATTTTATGTGTGTTGGATTCTCAGTATACCTAAAAATTAACTATCAATAACTCTTTTATTGTGTATCTCATGAAGTTACATGAAAAGAAAATGTAGACTGATGAAAGATACTACCAGGATGAACTATGTGGAATTCACTCTCTATATATATTAATTAGAATTCAGAGAATGTTGAGATTTGTTCTTTTATTTTCCTTTCTTACCACAAATAGGATTATGTTTATATGCCTCCTTGCTACCCTAATAGTGCAGAGAATTTAAATACGAGTGTATAGTAGGTAATTAATAAAATGTCAATTTATGGTGTTATTTTCACTATTAATTATATTTAATTTACTGTAATATCTTCTTTTTAACCTCTTTAATGAAACATAGCTGATTTACAATATGAACATATTTGATGAGTACAGTTAAGTGAGTTTGGACATATGTAAACTTATTACCACAATCAATGTAATGAATATATGAATATGGCCTACAGCTTTTGAGGAAAATGGTGAAAACTTATGCACAGAAAAAGGCAGTGCTGGAAGGTGCTAACCAATTCCACATGAATGCTGAAGCACCACAGTGAGAAAGTCTAAGAAAAATGATTTCTGCATAAACTTTGTATCCATGTCAGCCTTAACTGCACTTTATCTTGTGTGAGTCTATTTGGTTGCTTGTTTGATTGTTTGAAGACATAAAAGCAGTTAAACCCTTAATTCAAGACCACCCAAAGTGTTGGACCATGAGAACAAACTACTTTCCCTTCCACTAACCTTGAGTTGCAATATCAATTCCTTGAAGTTCTGCTAAGAGATTTATTTTCCTTTTGTTTTCTTCTTTTGTTTAATGAAAATATTTGACATGTGATATTCCTTGAAAGTTCAACATATTTGCAATTTACAATAACATAATGCCAACTATAGGGATTATATGTACAGTGGGATTTACTCTGCCATAATTGAAATTTTGTTTTGATTAACAATTCCATTTTACTGACCGACTTATCCCATTTCCAGATTGAGGGAACTACTAATATAGGCTTTGCTTCTCTGAGTTTTATTATTTTTGTTAACTTATGTAAGTGTAATCTTTTCTACCATAATTGATATATTTTGCTTAATATGTTTTCTATATATTTATCTTTATTACACATGGCAGAATTTATTTGTAAGATGGAATCATATCCTATTATATACATAATGAACTTCTATTATTTATATAAGTATATAAGAAAATTGTTTTTATAACATGCATTCATTGATTTGTTCAATATTTAAATTATGTTTATTTAGTCACCTTGAATTCACAAAGTAATTCATGATTGAATTTTAGGGATTCAATATTTTAACAATCTCTTTTACCAGTGTTCACTTCCTCACCCTTGTCTGCCTTTTGGCAGACATTTTACTTCTCTCTCTTTTTCGCACTTTTTCTGTATTTTATTTCCCTTTTTGACCGTGTTTTGCACTATTGTTAATGAAGTGTGAATGTTATGTTGTTAAATACATATCAATTTTTTTGTTTGTTTTGGGGCCAAACCTAGCAATGCCCTGGGATTTTTTCTGGCTCTGCACTTGGAAATTACTAATGACCTGCTCAAAGAACCATATAGGATGATGGGAACAAACCCCTGCAGGCCTCTTGCAAGATAAATACTTTACCCACTGTGCTATATCACTCTGGTCCACATACATATCACTTTATTCCCTTTTATCTTCCCATTTTTGTCCAGTGATCAGTTCCAACTATCATTACCATTGTAGTCCCTTCTCTAGTCTAAATTCACTGTTCTATTATTTGTGGCAAGCTTCTTACATTTTTAGATTTACATAAAATAGGTAAATACTATGAAGGCAAATTTTATAATAATGAAGAGAGCTTAAAAAATAAGAGGAGAATCGGAGTAGACAATTATATAAAAGTTTGTTTCATCCCAAGAAAGGAGATATTGGCTATATGTTAGAAAATATTATACTATAGATACTGCTTAAATGTTATTTTAATAATTAAAGGACTTAGTAGAAATCTGTATAGATGTAAATATGATTCTATAACAAACATTTTTATATTATATACTAATTCATTGTTATTAATGTATAAAATCACTTAGCGAGATAGGAGTAAACAAATCTTTCTTTACCTACCAGAGGGAAG
>PVKC010019537.1:0-19029 GCA_004027635.1 Crocidura indochinensis
CTATAAATATTCTCAACCCCTAAGATTTTGCTGGGCTTTCAGAGTTGATGTTCCAATCCCACACCCCATTAGCAGTAACTTCCCTTTGCAAGAATGATTGAACCCCACATTATTGGTAATTTCTGATTACTCACAGAGCAGGAAACTGAGTCTCAGAGGGACTCATAGGGAGTCCCAAAGGGAGATACAGCATAGTTTGCATTGACCAGTTCCAATTCATGCCTGTCTTTCTCTGCTTTATGACAATGTATTTGTCCTGGTGTTTAGTCAGCATTCCTGGTGTGTGAGCTCATCAATTCTGCTCCCGTGTTGGACCCATGTTTGCATCCTGTGGTCATTCATCCTGCATCCCCTTCGGCCCAGGAGAACATTGTCATAGCGATTGATCAATGCTAATACGGCAGCAGTTTTTCAGGGCTTGATGACTGACGAACCTGCCTTGATTTATCATTCTAAGTGAGTTACTTAGGAAACATTGATTCATGATCAATTTCTACATCACAAAGTAATCGCGGGGGCCTGATAAAATGATTTAGGAGGCTGAGCCCATCCCTGGAGCTGTTCAACCTGACCCTGGACCTTGGAGGGAGGGGATGCCACTCAGGAGTTTTGGTTGATGCTCTACCTTTAAAATTTTTTTGCCTTTATTTTGGGTTTTATTTTTATATTTGTTATTTCTGCCATTCTTTACTTTGTTGTCTATGAAGGTATTTTGAAATAATATTTCAAAATTAGTCTAGTAGACTTGCTTTTGGTTCTTAGATTTATTTTTTCCAGAACTCAGCAGGTACTTGACTGTGGGAATGAGTGAATGAATATAATTTTGGGTAGTATATACAGTTTTGGGTAGTATATAAGTAGTATATATGGCCATTGAGTAGTATATAGTTTTCTTGACCCTGTATGGTCAAAAATTATTTGTAGGTTTCTTTGTGTGTGTGTGTGTGTGTGTGTGTGTGCTTCCCAAGCAGTGCTCAGGAGGCCCAGAGGTTCTGTCAATGATTTTCTATCAAGAGTGGTTCAGTGCAAAGGAACAATGTGGTACTGCTTGAACTCTTCAGTTCTGGAGATACTCAAGGCTGCAATTCCTGTGTGTTTGGGGGCCATTAGGGTTGCACCTAGATATTCTTAGGTAACACATGGTACAGAACTGAACCTGGGCTGGGCTAACCACTATAGTGCCTTTTTCTCTCTGTGAGTTTCTTGAATATACCTACCAAGGCAATACTATCAAAGGCAATAGACTACCAAGGCAATAGAATGTTTGCTCAATGGCAGCATCTAATTGTGAGAACTGAAGCAGGCAGTGGACTAATGTGATGATGAGTTGTTATGACCTGGGTTTGAACTCTTTCCCTCCTTTCCTAACTCAGTAATAGCCAATTAGGTAAGTTAAAATTGCAATTTTGATCTTCATGAACTCTTTGATTTTGTTATTTTATATTTTAGAATGATTTATCTGAGTTTGCTAGTGAATTAGTTGAAATAGAAAATTTTCAATAATCATTAAGGGAATATGTGAGGGATTGCCAAGCAACTAAAGTTGTGATGTGATGTGATGTGATGTGATGTGTGTGTGTGTATGAGACACACACAGAGTGAGTGAGTTGAGTTTGTCCTGTAGCCCAGAGCTTTTTTTCCTAGCTTCAATATTTTCCCCTCAGTCTGTTTTGCATTCCTCTCACCATTCTTTTACCTCTTGGTCTGCTCTGGGATAGTGTTATGGGCTTATTTATCTCTGCAACTTATGAGCAGTTTCTGCTTTGGCAATTTGTCAAACTTTGATTTCTAGTAACAAGGACTTTATCAGGTGTATTCCCAAACACCCAACTTCACCTGTTTGCTCTAGAAAATGCCTGTTGCATTTGGCCAGGAATGTTTTCCATTTTTTCTCTACACAACTCAAAAGTAATTAGTCCTATACTAATTCCAGTACTTGCCCTTTTACATATTTTAACTTAGGCATAAACACCGGTGAATGAAATGCTCAGATATTAAACTTACAAGTCAGTGACTTTGGCAAATGGTTGTAGTGGTGTCATCTAAAACTTCATCAAGATATTGAACATTTTCAGCTCCTTAGAAAGATCCTACACAACCATTTCCAGTCATCCTTTTTCCCCAAAGGCTGTTCTGCTTTTCCTCCTGAGAGGGAAATTTAGCGTTGCATGTTCTTGAACTTCTTCAGCTTCGGCTGATAAGTCAGATTTGTCTTTGGAATTGAAGTTCACTTTTTTTTTATTGGTCATTAGTGTTCCATTGTATGAATATTCTGTGGTTTTATTTATCCATTCTTGTATTGATGAACATTTGGGTTGTTTCTAACTCATAAGTATAAAGTTGCAATTAACGTTCTTTCATGAGAATTTTGGTAGGCATATGTTTTCATTTATTTCTGTGAAAATAGGAGTGAAACTGCAGAATCCTAAAGCAAGTGAATGTTTATAGGAATTGCCAAGCTGTTTTCCAGAAGGATGCTTCCACTTTGCATTCCGTGACCTTCAGTTGCTTGCCTTCCTCATCGGCACCTAACATGGCCAATGTGAGTCTATTTTAGCTGTGCTCGAGCATGGTGACTAAGGATGCTGATGATCCAGATACATATTTTTATGTGGAGCTAGGCAACATTTCTCCTATGGATGGAATGTAATTTTCACATTGGGTCCAACTGAGTGATTTTTCCCTTTGACTCTTGATAAGGGTGGTAATCTCATTCCCAATAATTACCTTAGGAAGGGTTAATTTTGGACATCAAGTTGATTGGGCAACGGACTACCCAGAGATTTGGTTTTTTTTTTTTTTTTTTTTTTTTGGGTCACACCCGGTGACGCTCAGGGGTTACTTCTGGCTATTCGCTCAGAAGTCGCTCCTGGCAGGCATGGGGGACCATATGGGGAACCGGGGGATGGAACCGTGGTCCGTCCTAGGTTAGCACAGGCAAGGCAGGCACCTTACCTCCAGCGCCACCGCCTGGCCCCCTACCCAGAGATTTGGTAAGACATGATATTGGGAATGTCATTATGGGCATTTTGGAATGAGGTGAACTTGGGCATTAGTAGACAAATAGGCCTCCTTGGTATGGGTGGGCCTTGTAGATTTTGTGGAAAGCCCAAATGGAATAAATTCGTGGCCTCTTCCTGAGTTAGATGAAAATCCTTCTGCCTTGGATCTGGGACAGCTGTGTGGTTTCCTGCTTTCAGACTTGGCCACTGCCTGCAAGGCTCAGATCTCTGGCTTTCCCCCACCATTGTTCTCCACGGATGTTTTCCAATGCAAAGCTATCATCAGGCAGCATAGAAATGAAATGGTACTTGTCCTCATAATAACAGAGTGATTAATAGAAGAACTAGGAGGATGGTGTATACCTCCAAGGAAGCAGGGTGATGGGGAATGCTGATGGTTGCAGCGAGGTGGAATAGATATATCTCATAGAGGACAGATGCAAGCTCTGCTTTCTCTCTGGGAATTCAGCATAGCCTTGGGAGAAGGAACGCACACATGCATCAATGCTTCCCTACCTGAGACTCAAGTGCAAGAGTTTTACTATTTTATTTTGTCTTTTATTTTTTCTATTTTCTTTTCTTCTCTATTATTCTCTTTTCTCTTCTTTTTTCTTTCCTTTTCTTTCCCCTTCCACTTATTCTTTTTGGCTACACCTGGCAGTGCTTAGGGCTTACTCCTGACTCTGCACTCAGAATAATTCTTGGCAGGATTGGGGAACCATATGGAATGCTGGGGATTAAATCCAGGTTGGGTCATGTGCCAGGCAAGCACCCTCTCTTTTATGCTATTGCTCTTTCCCCTCTTCTCTTTTCCTTCCAGAAGGCCCAGGAGTATCTCAGCAATTCTTGACCAATTGAGACAATTGTTCATTGGCAGGGCCAAGGGATGCAGCCCTTTCTCAAACCCTAGAGTAGGGATACCTGGGCCACCTTAAATGAACTTTAGGGGTCACACCCAGCAGTGCTCAGAGAAATATGTGGTGCTAGTGATTGAAGTGAGGTTGGAAGTAGGTTCAGTATGAGCCCTAACCAGTATGTTCTTTCCCAGTTGATCTTTTTGTTTGTTTGTTTTTGGGCCACACACAGTGATGCTCAGGAGTTACTCCTGGCTATATGCTCAGAAATTTCCCCTAACTTGGGGGACCATTTTGGATGCCGGGGGATCTCATGGAGGTCTGTCCTGAGCTAGTGCGCACAAGGCTTATGTCCTGTGCCACTGCTCCAGCCCCTGATCTTTCTTTTTAAACAATCTAATGATTGATTTAATTCATGTATCTACTAACTTATTTATTGATGTGTCTATTTCATATAACATGCTAAACTACTAAATAGTATTGACATATAACTACTAAATAGTATTGACATTTTTTTGGGGGGGTCACACCATTGTTGCTCTGGGCTTATTACCTGCATGTATCATGGGGCAAACATGACACTTTATCGCTACACAAAATTCTCGTTCATTTGGGTTTTAGATTTCTGGGTAGAGCTGAGCACTGGGAAAGGGTACTAGAGTTTTTGTAGTTCTCAGAAGAACTGATGGGATGAGGTCACTCCTGAAACATTTACAAGCTGGAGGAAGGGGATAAAGATCAAGAACCCAGAGAGACACATAAGAGAAAATAAAGAGGATTGGAAAGATCAGCAAGTAGAATGCTTGCATGGAATGCAGCTGACTTGAATTCCATCACTAGAACCACAGAGCCCCCCCCCACCCCCAAGTTTGAGCCAGTAAGAAGCCCTAAGCACCTCCAGTGTGACTTCTTTTAAAATAAATTAAAATAAGCAAAACATGAAAAGAGGAGCCCTGGAATTGAAGGACAGAGCTGAGAATCTTTATAGGACTGAGGCTAATTGTGTTATTTTGATTAAGAAGTCAGAGGGTGCAAATCAAAGATGACCAGAAAACTGATAACCGAGTAAGTGGTTGGGTTAAAATCAAAGTGACTCATCAGGAGAGAGAAGGAATCAGCTTCTCATCATTTCCAGCCAGACATTCCAAATTCTCCAGGTGTGTCTGCAGATTTGACTTCTACAACTTACAATTTTGTCAAGAACACTGATTGACAAGCATAGGAAGACAAGAAATAAAAAAAATGATTTGTCACTGTCATGTGTTAACCCAACCTCATCTACCATTTGAAGGAACATATTACGAGGAATAAACTCCTGTCCTTGTTGTTGAATGTTTGGGTTGTTTTGAAGATAACACTGTTGTAATACAGCCATGAAATCCTTTATCAGGCTTCTTTGATTGTATCTTTGAATATTTTATTAGGGTGAATTCCTAGGAGTGAAAGGGCAGTTACCAGCAGAGGAAAGTTTTGGGTTTTTTCAAGACTGAAGTCTTGGTACCAAGTGGAGAATTGTGTGGTAGAATTTGATTTCCTTTAACAGGCTAACTTCAGATACTGACTCCTTAATTTTGCTCCTCCCATCCTCTGCTTCCCTGATTTACTGATTTACTTTGTATTTGTCTTTCTCCCCCAGGAGGATACAAAAACCAAAGGGGTAAAGTTTTTCTCCTACCATAGTTCCAGGATCTAGAAAATGCATATGGCGGCTGTACAGCATGTTACTTACTGAAATGAATAAACGAATGTATCAATAGATAATTGCTTCTGCTACCAGTCCTTGCCCTGAGAATTGTAGGGGATCAGGCTTTTTCTGTGAGCCCATCACTTACCAAGAAAATAATATGTCTTGGCATGAAATAGACTCCCGCATAATAGAGCAGCATGTTTAAAATTATTCATTTGGTCCACTTAAAACTAGGACATTTTGCACAGGGGGAAGTGAATACCTTAAAAGAAACAGCAATATCACAAGCACCAATCTTTTCTTTTCTTTCTTTCTTTTTTTTTTTTTAACTTGAGGCTTAAAAACATCCAGATTTCTTTTAGGTTCCTGTTATCAGCAACCATGTGACCCAAGCATGGTTTTGAATGTTTCCAAACGAAACTGCATATATTTTGACCTTCAAAAGGGGATGTTTGGCAGTACATATACCAGGTAGCCAGCCTGGCTCATGCTGGTTTGTTTGGGTGGGGATTTTGTTCAGAGGACAGAGAGGGCCTGGGATACTGGGAATCAGGAAACAGAGCCTCTCTTACCTGGGCCCTTGATCCTATTTTCTGGTCCTGAAAGTTTTCCAGAAGTTCTGTCTGGAAGGAAGAGAGAGAAATAGCAGGACTTAGGTTTGACCTTACAGCCTCCATGTAGGGTTTATGGCCAAATCAGAATCCTTGAATCCAAATTAGCTGCTGCCTGTTCTGTGCCTAGTCTCATCCTTGGGTTATCTCTGGTAGGAAAAATCATTCTGCTTGCCTGGAGCTTTTCCCACATTGGCTCAGTTCTGGCTGCAGACATGTTTCATGACTCTGCTCCAGAAAACCAGTCCAGATTCCCTGCCCTCTAACTGCCAGAGAGGGTCATACCCCAGGGAAATAGTCATGGGACCTTCTGTTTTTCCTGATTTTGAGCTCAGAGAGCATCATTGATTTGGATTCCCAAACAAGAGAATAAGGAGCATTGAACATCCTTCTCTGCTGAGTTTTCCCCACACATACTTCTCCCGCCCCCAATTATCCAAGTAACTACAGGCTTGTTCAGAATTTGGGAATGAAAAAGGAAGTATAAATCACAAATTATTCTCCCCTACCATAAATAACTGCTCTTAATATTTGGGTTCATTTTATTTCAGCTTTATCAGAATGAGTAGCTACAGCGATAAATGTTATATGAATATAGTCATTCTTATATGTTGACATATACCACACAATTATTATACTTTGTGTATCATATTTTGACATTTTATGGCAAAATATTTTGAACACAAAAAATGGAAAGAATTGTATAGTAAAATACACGACTACTAGATTCTACCAATAACATTTTCCTGAAATTTTTTTTATCACTTACCCTTCCCTTCTTTTTTCCCTCTGTGGTTCTATCTCTTCCTCCTTTCTTCCACTTCTCTGTTCATTTCTTTTTCTCTCCCTTTTTTGGGGGACCACACCCAGCGGCAGCGCTCAGGGGTTACTCCTGAAATCGCTCTTGGCAGGCTCAGGGAACCATAAGGGATGTTGGGAATCAAACCGGGCCCATCCCGGGTTGGCCACGTGCAAGCAAATGCCCTACTGCTGTGCTATAGCTCTGCCCCACTTCTCTGTCCATTTCTATCTCTATCTTTGCATCTTTCTGTTCATCCTCTAGTTCTTGATTCATCCAGGAGATGGAAAGAAAGTACATGGATTAAGGCACTTGCCTTTCTTCCATGTAGCCAACTCAGATTTGAATTGGGCAGACTGGCCCCTGAGCACAAAGCTTGGAGTAGCTCCTGAGCACCACTAGGTGTGAGCCCAAGCCCCAAACACACCTTTATTCATCTCTTCTCTATATTCATTATATTTATCTTCTATTTTTGATTTTGGGGCCTTATCTCGGTAGTATTCTGGGATTACTCCAGACTCAGGGATCACTCGTGGCAATGCTCAACAAACCATTTGTGATTCTGGGGATTAAACTGGGGTGGCCATCTGCAAGGCAAGTACCTTAACACCTGTGCCATTTATCCACCCCAAATTCACCTTATTCTTGTGGCTATTTTCAGAGTAATTTATAGACATCAGTATAGTTTGACCCCAGATAACTTAATACATACTTTTATTATGCTTTTTTTCACTGACTAGGATTTGAAGTTTTCTGTGTGTTCAGATAATTCTCAATTCACTTATAAATGGATGGTATAACATTCCTTTGCTTATTAGATGCACCAGAGCCAATTATTTTAAATTCATATTATGGGACATTTTAGTTGTTTCCAATTTTCTATTTCACTCAACAATGCAGCAGTGAATATCTTTGAATACGAATCTTTGGAAGAAATCTCAGATGAGTTCTTTTAGAGAAACATTGTTGAGTCAATATGGACTTTTCAAAAGAACGGAAAATTGAAAAAGTATTTGTCTGGGCATATCGCTCAGCGGTAGATTACTTACCTTACATAGGTGGGATCCTGTTCAAGGTGGAAAAGGCGACTGAATTTCTAATTTCAATGTAGGGGCTTACTTCCAGGAATCTTATACAGTGCTTTAGGAGTCTGGGTGGATATATTATATCTAGATTGTGATGGAAGGTGAGATAAAGTGGGGGTACTGTAACCTGAGATTCTAGAAGTTTCTAGACTGTGACACACTGAAAACATATGGAAAATGGCATTTTTGACAATCATGCACTTCTTAAATAAACTCAGAGGACCAGGGATAGAAGAATCTGCCTCTGTGGGGTGACTGGAAGGTCTTTTAGCAACTCAGAATGATACCCCCTCTCACCCCAACACTTCCAGTGTCTCTGCTACTCTCCCATACCATACAAATCCACTGGGCTGCGGGAGTTTCATTTGCACGAGGGACCTCCCATCTACTGCTTGGGGGTCCTAAGGCATCCCACCAGGACCTCCAGCGTTTAGGATGGAGGATGCGGGAGCTGATCCCGCCCACGGGCACCTGCAATGACTTGAAACATTCCCGGCCCCCTTCTAGACCGGGAAGCGGCGCCCTTCTTATTGCTCACCGGTAGGTGGCGCTCTGACGCCTGCGTTGGAGGCTGGGAGGGCTGGAGGCCTACAGGCAGCTCAAACCTCTGTCCTTTGGGTCTTTCTGCTAAAGGGATGCGGCTGTTTAGATTCCAAGTGCAGTAATGTTTTTGAGTTTGCCAAGGAGGCTGTCCGTGCTGGCACGGAGGACCAAGGAAAGAGGGGGAGAGAGAAGCTCGGTGGGGAATGAACCCCAATGCAGATAGACCTGCCCGTTAGGCTCCAGGGTCCCCTGGGTTGGAGGGTGCTTCTGTCTGAAGTCGCTGCTGTGTATCTTTATTTGGGCTGCAGGTCCTTGGTCTCTGGCCTCTGTGGGGTAGGAGGTAATGCTGTTGTTTGCACTGAGGCTGGGATGAGGGTTCCAGAAGCAGAGAGCCCTTGTGTGGCTTCTTCTGCTTCCCTGGGCTCTGAGTCGTTGACTCTACCTTTCTGATTCTCTCAACTGCTACTTGGTCCAGTCCACCTGGAATGTAACACCTCAAGACCAAAGTTGGAGGCACTGAGAGCTAATACAGGGGTGGAGGTGCAGGCTGCACCGGTTTGATTAGCCTGGCATCACATATGGTGCTTCAGTACACCAGGAGTGAGCTCTAGGTCACCCCTATCCCAAGACCTCATCCCAATTTTTTTTTTTTTTTTTGTGGAGCAGCACTCCGGGCTTTGTGCTCAGAAATCACTTCTGGCAGACTCCGGAGTCTGGAGACCCTATGGTATGCCAGGGATCTGCATGCAAGGCAAATGCCCTCCTTGCGTGCTATGGCTTTGACTCCAGACCTCACTTTTTAATCAGTGAAAGACCTATCCTGGGTACCCTCCCTGGTCAGTACCTCTCAGCCCCCTGAGACCCAGCTGAGAGCCTGGTATCTTATTGGAGGGAGACTTGGGTGTAGTGGAGGAAATGCTCCGGCAGGGTTCTCCCTGGCAGCTCGTCTGCTTCTTACCCATTATAGTTGCTTTGGTCCTGGATGCCCAGAGGCCTTCGGTTTCTCGAATCTTCCCTGAGCCCCCTCCGCAATTTCTTAGGTGTCTGGAAGCCTGGTAGAGCTAAGAGCTCCCGGAATATCTGATTGGACGGGTGGCAGGTAGGTAGCTAGCTGGGTGGAGGGGGGGGGCCCTCAGAGCCCCAGGATTGGAGAGAATGTTGACCTTTTGTAACGAAAATTAAAGATCTTGTCGACCAGCTTCTGTCCTTGAGAGGCTCAGTCTTTGAAGGGATTCAAAATATGCTCGTAATTATTAAATGATTATGAAAACGACTATCTCTCGAGTACCTGCTCTAGACCAGGTTTATATTTTTATAACTCATAAATATTTATTAGACTTTCCCTAAGAGCATATAAATGTATGCTCTGCTCTTGTAAATACATTATATATAGACTTTTGGAAGTTACCTATGTGAGACGTGTCAGAGTGTCTGTGAGTGGGTGAATGTGTGTGGGTGTGTGTGAAATGTGTGTTATGTGAATATATGTGTGTGTACATATATATACGTGTATATATACGTGTGTGAATGTGAGATTTGTGTGAATTTGGGTGTGACTGAATGTGTGTGTGTGAAAGTGGATGTGACTCTGTAACTGTTGCTTATGCTTTTGTACACATGTAGTCGTGTATTGTGTGGGCATATGTGAGAGTTGTGTGTGTATACCTGTGTGAATGCGCTAATATGTGTAAATTTATGTTGTGTGATTGAGTGTATGTGTGAGTTTATAATTACATGTGTGTGAGTATATGTTGTGTGGTTCTATGGGCGATTGAGTGTGTGTGTGTGAGAGTGTGTGAACACGTGTGTGAGTGAGTGAACGTGTGTTCTTCCAAGAAGGCTAATAGAAATATAAGATTACTGTGCCTTGGGAGTCCAGCTGCTCAAATTCACCCTAGGAAAGAATTCAAGAGTGCATCTGAGAAATAAAGTGAGGCAATGAGTTTATTTGAGCGAAGTCCACACTCAAGGCATAACCTAAAGAGTGTGGCTTTGTTTCTAAGAGGAACTGCTTATTAAATTCAAGGCTGCAACCTCCAGGGCCAGCATGTGGCCATACACTAGAGGGAGCAGGGCCATTTTGACACAAATTTCTAGGTTATACAAGTAGAAATGCATCATATTAATAAGAGGCGGAATATGTAAGAAATTGCAGAGAAGGAGTTCTCGAGAGATGTGTGTGTGTGTGTGTGTGTGTGTGAGAAAGAGAGAGAGAGAGAGAGAGAGAATGAGAGAGAGAATATTTGTGGGGGGAGTTGCTGTGACCACTGGAAACTGTCATGGCCCAAAGGGTGTGTAGTTTTGAGAATCTAAACATTAGAATGAATCTAGGGAATATTTTTGTCCTTTGGCCCTTTCTTGTCTTGGCCAGATTGTTTTTACCTTTTGGTCTTTGGTGTTTATAACTTTTAAAACTGTTGGCAGAAAATTACCCAAGTTCTGAGCTTTGTGTAGAGGTGAATAAGAAAAACTGCAGACACATATCGCATATCTCTAAGAACCCAGAAATATTTGTCTTAGGTTATAACAGAAACTGGTCACTGCCACCTCCACACAAGGGAGCATTTCCCCCAGGAAGGCCAAGTTTTACTCTTTGTTCCACTTATTTATAGTTGTTCCCCACATGTACATGGTTCATTCTCCTGTTTTAGTTACCATTGTGGCTTTCTCAGCAGTTCCTGCTGCCTTTACCCTTTCTAATAATCCTTCTGGTCTTCCCCAGCTCATATATAACTGTTTTGTTTTTTCTTCCAAGCTCTAGAGGTAACTGCTGCTTCACCAGATGTTATTTTTGGTGGGGGAAATTATGCCCAACAATGCTCAAGGGTTCCTCCTGGCTCTGCACTAGGATTACTCCTGGCAGGCTCCAGAGACAATAAGGGATGCTGGGGATCGAACTTGGCTATGGCACGTGGGACCCTACCACCAGATGCATTTTTGACCAACCCAATTCTCTCGCCAGTGTTTGGCGGCAGTGCTAGATGGGAGTTCACCCATGCTCATTTCTCCTCTAGATTTCTCACTTCATCGATCAGGGGTGAGTTTGTGACTCACCTTGGTCTGATTATGCCTATGGGAAGAATTCTCCTCACCCATTACCTGGAAAGAAACCTTGCTCCTGTCACTGAAATATGTCATGGACAACTTTTGTAGAGTTCTTGGGGAACTGGCCTTAAGATACTGTTAATGCTTGGGTTGGCAGACAGCAAGATGGAAAAACATTCAAGTTCTTAATGATATCATTGAACCACTGACTGACTCACCAGCCCCATAGACCACTCAGCCTCTGGATTTCTCATTATAGGCAATAGAAGAAAAGATCCGTATAGGTGAGGCCAGACAAAGTTGGTGTTGTTTTGACAAGTTTTAGTAATACGCTTGACTTTTTATGACAAATAAATCATAAGAATCTTAGCAAAAAATGACAAAGCTAGGATGGCCATTCAGCAACTTCTGACTCCATAGCCAGCTCTCAAGGTCCAGAACTCCATTTCACAGTGCTAAAGTGTTGTGGAGTTGGGGCTGGAGAGGAAGAGGAATTAGTCATTGACAACTAGGGGCAGGAGAGATTGGCAAACGTTGACAGAGACAGGCATGGAACACACTACATGGAACATGGAAGCACAGAACTGCTGGCACTTAGAGTCATGTGCAAACTCATGCAAAGACCAGTTACCGGTAGAATATGATGTGAAAGAAAATGCATCTTATGTATACACACACACACACACACACACACACACACACACACACACACACACAAAAAGCTTTCTCTATGCTCTCTCGTTGCTGTTTTGTGAGAAAGGCCTAGGAAGAGCTTCTTTTCCCATTTGGAAATCAAAGGAAGCAGCCCCAGTCCACCATGTCTCTTTAGTTCAGAGTGAAGGACCTTGACAGCTGATGACAACTTGATTTTCCCTTTTCTGCTACCTCCTGGAGGGCGATTTTTTTGGATTTTGGGCCAAAGTTGGATCCGCCTGTCACTTCAGATGTTTCTGAGAGGCTTTGCAGAAGATTTCTCAGGGAACTTGCTGAAGTTGGGGATAAAGGCTGCAATTGGGGCTAAAGTTTGGCTGAGAGAAGTAGTGAGTGAAACTTTGATCATCAAGAAGGTCTCAAAAATAACTTTTTTTGAAAACCAAAACAAAAAAAAACAAAAAAAATCAAGAAGAACATTTTCACTCAGGCTCCTTTGGTTGCTGCAAAAACTTAACCTTTCTGTTCTGAAAAGTTGTAATATTACAAAAAACTTAAAGGACACATTTCTTCAAAGATGCCCAAAGGGCACGATAAGATATTCAACATCCTCATTAGGAAAATGCCAAGGTGACAATGAAATACAATTTCACTCCTACTAGGTTGACTTTAGTAATACTGAGAAAGAAAAAAGAAAGTCAATAATAAGTGCCAGTGGCGATGCAGAGAAACCAGGACACATGAACCTTGCCTAGGAGAGAGACAATATGGGGCCGCTACTCACTTGCCAAAGTATGGTGTGTTCTCAAACAATTGAACGTGAAGCTTCCCTAACCCAATGATTTCATTCCTGGAAATGTGCTCCAGAAATTTGTAGAAACGAGTTCAAATGTATAATGTTAGCAGTGTTGGAGTGTTCACAGGAGCCCTGATGCAGAAACCCCCTGATGTACTCACCCACGGATGAGTGGCATAAAGAAAAAGGTGGTACATTCACACAAAGGGATAATAATCAGCAGAAAAAGGAGTTGCAATGTTGGCTCAGGAGATGACCTTGTGGCAGGGCACTTGTCTTGCACAAGAGAAGTCCTGGTTTCACCCACTGGCACTGCACAGGAACAAAAGCCTTGCTACATGCTACAACATCAACAAGTCTTGTTAAAGTTAGGCTGGGTAAAGTAAACCAGCCTCAAGGACAAAATGTGCTGTGATTTCACTTGTGAAAAATATTTCAAATATGCAAGAAAGATTTGAGCTTGTTGAGAAAGAGTTAGGGGAGAGGGGAAGGAGGATTTATTGCTTCATGGGTACAAAATTTCTCTTTAGGGTGCTGAAGAAGTTTTGGAAGTAGTGGGGATGGGTGTACAGACCACTGAATGAACATCACCGATAGAATGCTTGCAGTGAACACTATTACAGCAAACATCACTTGCAGCATACCTGCAATAAATGCCATTTACTGAATACTGAAAGAGATGTAAGTAGAATAAAGCAGAAAAATTTCAACATCATTACATAACATACAACAACTCCCCAATGGCTATTGGGTAGAATGAACAACACATAATATTGTATAATACCTGCTTTAGAGATGAAAAAAATCCAACCAAATCTTCCCGACAAATTAAGTCCACTGCAGAATATGTGATATTAGTACTAGATATCACATCTAAGAGGTCAACTCTAAGCCCCCTTGCAACTGTGGGGAGATGTGTCCTCTGTATGCCACCTCATGACTGGTATTTTTCATCTGCTCTGCTGAATGGCTCCTTCCAGTGGCAAGAGAGCATTCAGTGTGCCCAGGGAAACCCCAAAGAGATCTAGTCCCTGGAAGCCAATCTTCTAGCTGTGAGAGATGAAGTTTGCATCTGGATTCTTCATCAATAGTGGGTCAATTCAGGTGCATGTTCTTATTAATAAGCTGAGTCCCTGTTGCTCACAAAATCCTCAGAAGAACACATACTTCACTAGCTTGTCTCTTACATCTTTCCTCACATCCATGCTCTGCTTCCTGTAATCATCACCCCAAGAAGCCAGGTGAGGGCAACTCCTCATTTTAGACTGTTTTCAGAAGAATCCAACCCAGACCCCACATTTCCCCTGGACTCCCCTTTCTACCTGCTGAGGAAAAATACTTTTCATGAATTCAGTGGAAATGCATGTATGAATTACGCTTCAATTGTGTGTAAGACAACAACAATAAGGAATAAAATGGGTTTTTAATAATCTGATGAATGGTGTCATTGCGTGTGTTGTGTTGCATCTCTCACTCAGTATGCTTCTGAGAGTGTTCCATGTGGCAATAAGGAACTGGTGGATTATTTTTTAATTACGGTGCGATTTTAACCACAGTTAGAGAATGACACCACGTTTTTTTAGCCCTCCGAGGGGCAAGCAAGTGTTTCCCATTTGCTTTGTTATTACAAATGTTTCAATGAACATGCTGACACCTTTGTTTCATTAAAAAATATGCACACAGAAGTGGAATGGCTGGACCACAGGTAATGTGTGAACTAAAAGCATCTCTCAAGGCTAAATTCATAAAACTTAAAAGGAATCACTTAAAAGCCAACAGTTCAGTGTCATTTAAATACCTTTTGCACATTTAATACAGTGTTATGCAAGCCCCACCTAGTCTTAGCTCCAAATATGCCCATTGCTCCAAAGCCCAACCTGAATTTATAATTCATGGCCTCCTCCTTGCAGCCCCTGGCGGCCACAGTTCTAATTTCTCACTCTCTGGAAAGGTCTCTAATGTGTATGTCACTGGAATTCAGTCATGCATTTCATCACCTTTGGTTTCCAGCTTTTTTAACTGGGCATGATTTCAAGAGATATTTAAAAAGTGTAGCTTTTATTTATACCTTATTCTTTTGATGTCTAAATAATAGTGCATGGCATGCTCAGACCACATTTAAAATTAATTTCTTTATTTAAACACTGGTTACAAGACTTTTTTTTTTGTTTGTTTTTGAGTCACACCTGGTAGCGCTCAGGGATTACTTCTGGCTCTACGCTCAGAAATCGCTCCTGGCAGGCTTGGGGAACCATATGGGATGCTGGAATTCGAACCACCATCCTCCTGCATGCAAGGCAAATGTCCTACCTCCCTGCTATCTCTCTGGTCCCGGTTACAAGAAATTTTTACTTGGGTTTCAATCGTAGACACTACACCACCTTTCACCAGTGCTGTCTTCCCATCACTGATGTCCCCTATTTCCCTCTCCCACCCTAACCCCTGGCCTATCTGAGAGGGGCAGGCATTCGACCTCTATCCCTCACTTTGTTGTCATGGTAGTTGTCATTGTGGTTAGTGTTCTACCTGCACTCACCATTCTTTGTGGCAAATTTCCAGCTGGTCCACCCGGTGTTCACCTTTATTGTCTCTGGATCTTATTGCCATACTATCTTTTATTTTTCTTATATCCCACAGATAGTGAGACTATTCTATGTCTATCCCTTTATCTCTGACTCATTTCACTCAGCATAATAGCCTCCATGTCCATCCATGTATAGACAAATTTCATAACTTCATTTTTCCTAATAGATGCATAGTATTCCATTGTGTAAATGTATCATTGATTCTTTAGCCACTCATCTGCTGTTGGACAACTGCACTGTTTCCGGATTCTGGCTATTGTAAATAATATTGTGATGAGCATAGGGATGCAGAGGGCATTTTTGTATTGTGTTTTTGTGTTCCTAGGAGTGGTATAACTGGATCATATGAGAATTTAGTTTCCAACTTTTTATGAGGAATATTCAGTTTTCCCAAAAAGCTGGACTAGATGGCATTCTCACAGCAGTGAATGAGTGTTCCTTTCTTTCTGCATCCTTGCCAGTTCTGGTTGTTCTTGTTATCTGTGTTTCTTTTGTGTTAAAAAAATCTGTTTATTATTGGTGACCATTTGAATGGATACCACCTTTTGCCGTCTGTGAATAGTGCTAGCCATGCAGGAACAAACATGCCTTTTCTGAGACCTGTGTTTATCTTTGGGTGGGTGAGTACCTAGATTAATCTTGGGGCCAGACATACCTCTGAAATGTGTGGAGACACACTGGGAGAAATCATGCCACACTCTAGGCAACCACTTTTTTTGTTTGTTTGTTTTTGAACCACACCTGGTGATGCTCAGGGGTTACTCCTGGCTTTGCACTCAGAAATTGCTCCTGGCTTGGGGGACCATATGGGATGCCGAGGACTGGGTTAACTGCATGCCAGGCAAGTGCCTTACCACTGCACAACTGCTCCGGCCCCTAGACAACCACTCTTCAGTGGTTGAAAGCAGAAACAAACTCAAATGAGTGTAAAGGGGCTTACTGGAAGGATGAAACAGGCCATCTGAGAGATGACCCCAGATTGAAAGAAACTACAATCGGGCTTCAATGAGTCTAGGATCGACAAGTTCTGGGTAAGGTTAAGCCTCACTATTATTCTTGGGTCTCTACAGATGTTTCTATCTCCAGATGGATCAGTCTTCTGTTTATTTACACTGGTACTCTTGGCTGAAAGTAGACTCGAAAATGAAGTCTTACTAACTTATCTGCAGCTATTTCTTGGGTTGAAATTCCAGAGAAATAGATCATATTTGATTGGCCACAGGTCAACCAATGGAGTGTCAGGCTCTCTCCTAGGTGTCTTTCTCCACCCAATCAGCTATTGGCTAAGGCAGAGCAGGATGAAGTGATGTAAAGTCTGCCTCTTCCCTAAGCTTTGGCCTCTCAGTGCAGGTAGGGGAGACCATGCAGTTCCAGGATTGGACCCCGGATGCAAAGCATCGAAGCTGGCACCCAACTCAGGGAGCTAGGTCTTTGTTTAGCAGTCTACCTGGTGCTTTTTAACTGACCCAGAATAGCCTGGAAGCAATGCCAAAGGCCTCCCAATGGTAAGATTTCTGAGCTTTTGCTGTACACAATTTCTTCTCACCTCTCGGCTTTTGCACATGCTCCTGATCATCATCTACAAGGACAAATTCAGTTGCTGATTCTTCTAACATAACCTGCCCTTGGCTGGTTTTGGTAGCATTCGGAAGCTCTGGCCTCTTCATGTTTTCATGATGAAAAGTGACTCTGGAGGTGCTGGAGTGATAGTACAGCAGTTGCCTTGCATACAGTCTACTGGAGTTGATCCCTGGCATCCTATTTGGCCTCCTGAGCACACCAGGAGTGATTCCTGCGTGCAAAGCCAGGACTAACTCCTGAGTATTGTTGAGTGTCCCTGCAAAAAATAAAAGTTGTTTTGGAAACAAGTTTTCCACTATGACTTAAGCGTTTATCGAATCTCACTGAGCCACATCTGTAAAATGGGCTCACTAATATTATAGCTTACCCTACTTTTAGCCCCTTAGGGGCACTTTTGAAAACTTCATGAAGATGTAAAGTGCCACCATGCAGGGACCCGAACCTGTTCTAGAAACATCAGTCACAGCTCTGGATGCCCTGCATGGCTGCTGGCATCTGTATGCCTGCTTCACAAGGATGTGACCTTGGATCATCTGTCTTCTGCCTTGGGGAACATCTCCGAAGGGCTGCACTAGGGAGTGGCTGACTTTGTCAGTATTGAATTGCTGGCAGTTATGTTCTGAGACTCCCGCTTAGCAGGACTCTGGGTTTGCTAAGGCTGTGTCACACAGCATTTGAGCTGCAATTTTCATTTTTCATGGGGCCCTGCCTCACAGCTCTGCAGGATGGACAAGTGAGAGAAAGGGATCAGTAGGATAGGCTCCCAATGAGGAGTTCAAGGGTGTGTGGGCTAGAAGCTTCTCCTCTGGAAATTCTTGGTACTCCTCACCGTGCTGTTGCATCTTTCCTCTTCTCTCTTCATCACAGGATGTTATATTTGTGTACCTGTGTGTGCACGTCTAAGATAATCAGTCAATTAGATTAGGGACTCACCTGACACCATGGTGACCCTGTTTCTTTCTGCAATGACCCTATTTCCAAATTTGGTTACATTCAAGGTACTTGGAGTAAATACTTGAACTTAAATAGTTTATTAAATCAAATACAATGAGATTTAAAAGAGTTCTTTGAAATGAGACCCTCCAACATAGGGCTAGAAGCCCCCCATTCTACCCCATCAATTGCCAGAGACTTGGTTAATTTCCTAATTTGCACTCAGAGAGAATAAGACATGGGTCCTTTGAAACAATAGAATCCTTTTTATGAGGTTCCTCCAGTGAACAAGCTGATAGATCCAGTGAGAGACTTGCATGGTTTGAACCTGGAGTCACAGACCCAGGATTTGTGTGTGGGAGCCTGTGAATGGGTTAGGCTAGCAAAGGGGGTGCATCTGGAGCCTTGAAAGCATCAGCCCTGGGGACACCAGAGTTGGGTTATCTTTCAAACTCATCTCTGCTCTTTACTGACTGTGCTATCTAAGAGATAGGCCCTCAGTTTCCTCCTCTGTTACAGTAATAGCAGCTCAAGCTGCCTTGAATAACTCGGGATGCATGAATCTCTGTATAGACAATCATTTCTCACAGCCTCCCCATTCCACTGGGAATGGCATCCTATGCTCTGTTTTCCAGGTGAGAAAATGGGATCTCAGAGTAGATGTGGGGGCTGGCAGGTCCCCTTTCCTCCCTCCCTCCTTCCTTCTTTCCTTATTCTTCCTCCTTCCCTCCCTCTCTCCTTCCCTCCCTCCCTCCTTCCCTCCCTCCCTCTCTCCCTCCTTTCTTTCTTTCTTTCTTTCTTTCTTTCTTTCTTTCTTTCTTTCTTTCTTTCTTTCTTTCTTTCTTTCTTTCTTTCTT
>PVKC010019538.1:0-19049 GCA_004027635.1 Crocidura indochinensis
CCGATGACCTTTTGCATGAAAGGCAAACGCCTTACCTCTATGCTATCTCCCGAGCCCCCTTTTTTTGTTTTTTTTGGGTCATACCCGGCAGTGCTCAGGAGTTACTCCTGGCTCCATGCTCAGAAATTGCTCCTGGCAGGCACGGGGGACCATATGGGGCACCAGGATTCGAACCGATGACCTTTTGCATGAAAGGCAAACGCCTTACCTCCATGCTATCTCCCAGGCCCCGCAACAGGAATTCTTAAAGTCATCACTCCCTTTGACAGAAGACTTGCCTTTTTCTTGGCACTTTGGGATGGTGGGTGGTTGTTCCTCCTCCTCTTCTGATACTCTCAGTTCCAGCTCCACCTGACCCTCTTTCTGGTGCCACAGAGATTCTGCTTCTGCTTCTGATGGGATGTCATCAGACCAGTGCTGATCTGGCAGGGGGAGGGGAGGACACAGGATGGAGCATCTGTATCTTCAGTGACTATGCTCCTTCCCTAGACTCTGCCTTTCTCAGACAACCGGCCAATCAGTTCGGTAATAGCAGCACTCAACTGTGGTCTGGACTTGGCTCTATACCCCAGCCTTAGATGGGCCTGACCAACTGATCCCTCTAGCCTCTGACGAATTGGCTAAAGCATCCCGGCCTCTGCAGAGTGGAGTCTATGTCTGGGCCTGAAAAAATTTTTTTTGGTATCACACACCCAGCTATGCTCAAGGACCTCTCTTGCTAGGGGTTCAGGGTATATATTCCTTTTCTCACCAGGAATGGAACCTGGATAAACTGCATGAAAGGCAAGTTCCCTACAGCTTGTAGTATTGCTCTAGACCGTGGTGTTTTTTTTTTTTTGTTTTTTGGTTGTTGTTTTGTAAATGCAGCACTCATGGCATAGGAGTACCATGAGAGAATACTGGTGTGCTTGTCTAGGGTCAGTCTGTAGTCCTGCTCCTGAGCACTCCTGAGTGTTCCTACAGATTGATACCAATACCACAGTTGAGGTCTGTGCTTCCTTTGTAATCTCACCTAGAATGTCTTCTCCTCTGTGGGGAGGAATAGCTCAGGGGGACACACTCTCAGCAGCGAATAGGGGACCATGTACTGTTAGAGATCACACCAAGGGTTCCAGCATGCAAAACAGGTAGGCCTTTTTTTTTTTTTTTTTTTTGGTTTTTGGGCCACACCCAGTGGTGCTCAGGGGTTACTCCTGGCTATGTGCTCAGAAGTCGCTCCTTGCTTGGGGGACCATGTGGGGAACCGGGGGATCCAACCGTGGTCCATCCTAGGCTAGCGCAGGCAAGGCAGGCACCTTAACTCCAGCACCACAGCCCGGTCCCCGGCAGGCCTTTTTGAACTATCTTCCTGACCCCCAACTTCATTTCTCCACTCCACCTTCAGGTACCATCTCCTTGTATCTTATGTTCTAAGAGCACCTACTTGATTAAAGAACCCATATGAAGCCCCAAATCTCATCAGTTTCTCAGTCCCATCATTATGAATGCAAGTGGTGAGGAAAGGTGCTCAGGGGTAGGTAAAATGATACATGTTCCAGTGGTAGAACTGGAACCGGTGAAAAAAAACCAGATGCTTGTTGCAAGTGTCTTACTCTTTAGTCTCTTCAGGATCGGATTACTGTGATTCTAATGGGTAACAGATTGTCACCAATGTGTGTGTGTGTGTGTGTGTGTGGGGAAGGCCCTGGGGTTCCCCATTACCATCATCCAGCTCAGCACCAGTGTCCCCGGTGTCTCCATTTTCAGCTGCCTCCTCTTCTATTTCTGCTGGCTCTGAGTCCACATCTTCCTCCACGTCATTCTCATCAAATGGAACTGTAAAGCAGAAATGTTCAAGGAGAGAAAAGACATGCCTTTGGCATGGGAAAGCGGCAAAGAAAGCCTCCTCAAGCCTTTGGCACTTTTTTTTTTTTTTTTTTTTTTTGGTTTTTTTTTGGGCCACACCCAGTGACGCTCAGGGGTTACTCCTGGCTATGCGCTCAGAAGTCGCTCCTGGCAGGCACGGGGGACCATATGGGAACCGGGGGATCGAACCGCAGTCCGTCCTAGGTTAGCGCAAGGCACCTTACCTTCAGCGCCACCACCCGGCCCCTAAGCCTTTGGCACTTTTAAGTGAAGATCCTGAGAATAGAGAAGGCAGCAGAGTGTGAAAGAAGTGTGGGTATTGGGGAGGCCTTGAGCTCTTTGTGAACATTTCTCTATGCTAGCAAGGCAAGCGTTAATAAGAACTGGTCTGGCCATCTTTCCCCTTCTTCCAGGGCAGCTGAGAACTTCACAGATGATTCGGCAGGCCTGGGCCTGGTTTACCCAGCTGCAAAATAAGTGACTGTGGTGCTGAGGTGGAAACAAGGTAGTGTGTGCTCATTTCCCACATTAGGAGTCACTCACTCAGCATTAAGATCCAGTCCAAGGTACCATGTCTAACTCTTGCAGGGTGAAGAATGTGATCTGGGTGCTAAGTTGCTTCTGTTATTTACATACTCCTGCATCTGGAAATGTGATCAAGAAGACCCTGGGGAGTAGCTCACTGAGCAAAGCTCCCTTCAATGGGCACACATTGTAATTTTGTTTGGGATGATTTAAGACAGCATTTCTCAGCTGGGGGTCCTATGGTCACCTAGAGTATACAAAGGCAGTCACAGATAAAAATCACATAAATGGGGGATTCACAAGACTCAGGGCTTAAGTGGGTAGAACTGATGTGGGTGCACAGAAAGGGAGCACGGTCAGAAGGGAGTAGTCAGAAAACGCTTGAAATATTTAGAAAAATACTTTTTAAAAGTATAAACCTTTTTTTTTTTTTTGGTTTTGGGCCACACCCAGCTGTGCTCAGGGGTTACTCCTGGCTGTCTGCTCAGAAATAGCTCCTGGCAGGCTCGGGGGACCATATGGGACACCGGGATTCGAACCAACCACCTTTGGTCCTGGAACGGCTGCTTGCACTTTTTAAAAGTATAAGGACATGGATGAAGGGATATGTAAAGTTCATTTTCAAATTCAAAATAGCCCCTGCAATTTAGATCAAAGTATTCACCAGAGGTATTCATTGAAGAACATCTAAACACACTCTCTCTCCTTCTTTCTCTTTTACCTAGTTCTCCCAACTTCTGCACCTGGAACTTAGATTATCATTCAAAGAGGAAGCAGCAAAAGAAGCAGAAGACTGTCTAAAGGGATGCTGTGGGTACCAGTGTCACCAAGACTTCTAGCATAGCTTCCAGGGAATACAGGGGCTTGTTCTATGGTTGGAGCACAGCCATCCCCTAACTCCTTCCTAAAGGGAAAAGAGCTGAACTTTGACTTGCAGGTACTAGAGCCTGAGTTAGGGTGGATGGCGGAGGAAACAGCTGCAGCACAGTTGTGGGTGTTTGCTGAGAGAAGAGGGTAGCTCCAGAGAAGCCACAAAGGGGTTGGCTATGTTCTAGGTTGGCAAATGGCTCTCCTCCTGGGGTTCTTGAGCAATAAATGAATTGACAACACAGACTTTCCTATAATAATTTCACCTGCTGGGGAAGAAAATGATTCAGTTATTCCCACAGGTTTAAATCTCTGTGTGATCATGTTGCTCTGTCACTGAAGGAAGACAGTTCATCTGACATCACTGAGCTGGCTTCTGAGAGCCAAGTATAGTTTCTAGGTCTCCTTTTCCTCCAGTCCATTACTACCCATCTTACTTTTGGGAAAGCAAGACACACATCTCCTCTCCAGAGACCTTTATTCCTTAGCAATCACCCATCCTTGGGGGAAAGAACCTAGCCTGCCTGTGGAGAGGGCTTGCCAGTTCTGAAATTTAATGGCTGCGAGGGCTTTGAGATGGTCATCTGTTGGCAAGGACAAACGGCCTCACAAGGCACCTGCTGATCAGACACTTTAAGGTATGTTCGTCCCTTAGTCTTCATGAGTTTCTTTAAAAACATATCTATGGTCAAGTCAGAGCAGTAGTGGATCTGCAATCTTTGCACACACCTTAAAAGGAAAAAATGATCACATATATCAAAAATGAAACAAGTGAGAAGTATCAGTGCAGTAGCAGTAGCTGAAAGCAAAACAGCCTAAAGATGATAATGGGGGATTAAATCTGGGTTAAGATGGATGCAGGGTGCTAGAAGCAGCCTGTGGCTATGGAAGCCAGGATGATTGACACATTGTATTAGGGATGTATTCCAGCTGTCAGCTGGGAAGTCCAAACACCAAGCCTCATCCACCAAGTCTCCACTACCAAGAGAAAACAATGGGGGGGGGGGGGAAGAGGCAGCTGGAACAATAGCACAACAGGTAGGGCATTTGCCTTGCATATGGCTGACCCTGGTTCGATTCCCAGCATCCCCATAGTCTCTAGAGCCTGCCAGGAGTAATTAACTGGAGCACCAAACCAAACCAAAACCAAACCAAACCAAAAATAAAACAATGACCATGAGCTTCAGTTTCCAGAGCCTAGCTTCTCTTCAAGAAGCATCTCCTGATCTCTGTACTTGGCTATGAGGGTCTAGCCTAAAAGTAACTCAGTCAGGCAATGCCACCCTACTTCAGTGGTGCTGGACTCTGTGCGGAAGGTTTCATGGTCTGGCAGGGACGCTGAATGGCTCCATTCATGGAAAAGGCAGTCCTGCCCCCAGTATTAGTAGTTCCCTGGTGAGAAACACCTCTCTGGAAGCCTTAAGAAGGGCTGCTGTGGTTTCTCAGCTTTCTCTTGGTCTAAGTACCTAAACACCTTCATCTCAGCCTACCCCATCTTCTACTCATCCTCCTGAAGAGGACATCTCTCCTCTGGAAATTTAGTCGATTTGTAAAAGTGGGTACTTCTCTACTTTCACACCCTTTGGTGCCCAACTATATATGTGTGTGTGTGTGTGTATATATATATATATATATATATATATTTTTTTTTTTTTTTTTTTTTTACTCCTGGCTTTCTGCTCCTGGCAGGCACAGGGAACCATATGGGAAACCGGGATTTGAACCAACCACCTCTGGTCCTGGAATGGCTGCTTGCAAGGCAAACGCGGCTGTGCTATCTCTCCGGGCCCATATATTTATATATTTTTTGGTTTATTTTTGAGTCATACCCAGTGGCGATCAGGGTAACTCCTGGTTCTGTGCTCAGAAATCTCTCCAGGCAGGCACGGGGGACCATGTGGGATGCTGGGATTCAAACCACTGTTTGTTCTGAATTAGCTGCATACAAGGCAAATGCCCTACTGCTGTGTGATCTCTCCAGCCCCCATTGGTGTCCAACTTAATTTTCCTTATTGCCAATGTTTCTACAACTGGTCTTTTTTAATATTTGTTTTTGGGTCACACAAGGCAGCGCTCAGGGGTTACTCCTGGCTCTATACTCAGAAATCGCTCCTGGCAGGCTCGGGGGACCATATGGAATGCTGGGATTCGAACCATCGTCCTTCTGCATGCAAGGCAAATACTTCACCTCCATGCTATCTCTTCGGCCCCAGCAGCTGGTCTTTTTCTAGCCTTAACTGAGGCTTTATTGTGCCTATACTCCTGTATTCTTTTGGATTATCATTGAGGGGGCTAGGACAAGTGTGTCTGGTCCATGCAGGGATATATGCCTGGGTGAACATGCACGTGACCCCTCCCTCTACCCTCAGCATGCAGGAGCGTCCCTCAATTCTTGTGTTAAGGCACCAGCAGAGCCGACGAGAGAGCTGGTTATGGTGAGTGAGGAAGAACAAACATCACCAGACTACCTCCGGACACCGTCTCCAGCCAGGCCTGCACTGCTGCGCGGCGCATAGAGGGAAGTTCAGGCACTGAATTTGAAAACAGACGACAAACACAAAGTTACTCAGGAATATGCATTCCCAGTGAGGAGGGTTGCAGTCATTCCTGGATTGCAAAATAAAAGAGAACTTGAGGTAACGTTACAAACAGGCCTGTCCTGCACTGACCAGCTCCACTGTGAGGCTTGTGATGGGAATGATCCTAGACATGGGGAGGTAGGAGAAACTGCAGAGTGAAGCTGAGAGCTGTCCTCCAGGACATAGATTGGTCTTGCTTTAGGGATATAAAATAGGAAAGATCAAATGTACAGTTCAACAGTGAGTTGATGGAAACAGAGACAGTTTCTTTGCTATACTCAGAGGCCTTGAGGTTGTATGGACCCAACAAGTACTGGAGAATATAAAGAGAAGAACAAGAGACAATCTGATGACATGAAGACAGGATTGATCACCAAGGCCTGAAGGCCTGGAGTAGATGCCACAGCACTGCTGCTATTCTTTTTGAAGAAGTCAGAACATTATCTCTAACCTACTGTAAATTGAGGGTTCTCTGACATAAGATCAAGATCTGGAAATTACCTTGGAGGTTTCCTTATTATAAATATCTTCCTTTCCCTCCTGCAATAGCAGGAAGGAAGCCCCAGGATCTACTCATACAAAGCATGTGCCGTACCACTGAATCATATTTCTTCTCAAAACTTACAGAACCTAAGTAATTAAAAAAGTTCTAAAAATAAGTTCTTCCTACAACTATCCTGACATTACAAGTTCATAGACAAATACACTCTGTGAGGAAAGCACCAGGCATGTTAAGAGAAAGTAGAAAGAGGAGAGAAAGCATAGTTTTGGTTTTTTTCCAGGTCAAGTTCTTTTTACAAGCAATAGAGAAAGAGTATCTAGCTGCTTTATGTTTTCTCTTTGGTACTGGGAGTGGAACCTAGAGTCTGGTACATGACGCCAATAAACTCTTACCCCAATAGAGAACTTTACATATCCTCATATAACAGAAAAGGCAGTGGTTGCGATTAATAATTTAAAAAGTGAAATGCTCTATTGAATATTACTTTTTATCAAACTGAAGGCTGAATCCTAATAGGAAAGTCTTCTGAAGGTGAAGACAGGGGTCATATGTACAGAGACGGGGGACTCTGGGCTTCCTTGAAACAGTTACCTCTAGAAAAAGAGGACACAGAGGTTGGTTCCATTCTCTCCTCCTCCTCTTTCTCACGAATATGCGTCCAGTGCACGTCAGCCTGAATCTCCAGTGGATCAGTTGTATTTATGATCTGCTGGAATCTCTGACTCCCAGCTAACTTATGAGGTTCAACAGGTGGAAATGAGGGAGAGGTAATAGGGAGGAAGAAAGGAAATAAAACAGAGAAGGGAAGGTGGGATGGGAACACCACAGAAAGGAGAGACAGAAAAGTTATAGTATTGCAAAATCAGTGGAAATAAAGAAGGCAAAAGTGGAGACTGCATCAGTGTAGATATATACCCAACTCCTACTTAATCAACTGAGTTTAGCTCCAGTTCAGTTTCACTATTGTTAATTTCAATAAAACTAACAATTTCATTGAAAACAGTTCCATATACTTCAGCTCCAATGCAGAATAAACTCTCCCTTTGGAGGCTCTTTTCATCCTAATACTAAATTAGAAAAGAGAAGGTTAGGATGGGCTGTGGAAGAGCTATTCCTGCAGTCACAAGCACCTGCTCTGTTACCAGTATGTGAGATTCCCTGAGGACACCGCACTCATGTACCTTCTGTTGGTCACACAGCTCATGCTTACTGCCACCTGCCATATTGATAGCTTCTGGATTTAAGCCAAATGATAAGATCAAGGTGTCATTTTGCCATGAACCAAACAGCTCATGGATGGAAATCTACTTTGTTGGTATTTCAGTTTTGGTCTTCTGTAGCTAAAATTCCCTTTCCACCATAATTCTCATGCTGCATGCTGGTCAAAGGCAGGGAGATAGCTATAGGAGTAAGGAAAGCTAGGGGAGGCCATGGCTAGGGAAGCAAGCAATAATCTAGGTTGGAAGCCCCAAAGTTTTGGCAGTTCATGGGTAGGAATAACTCTTCCACTTTTTCTGAGCCCAAAGTCCTTTTCCTTTCAATTCCATTTTGCTCCCTGTTAATGCCATTTAGACATAGAATTGGCTTCTCAGATATATGAGAAGCTACCAGTGATTTTTTTCAACTTGCCTTTTATTCTTCTCCCTAGGGGTCAATTCTAGCTATACTCGATGGGGGGGGGGGCTTCCAGGACTTCAGTAGGCAGTGCTGGGGGGCCATGCAGTGCTGCAGATCAAGATTTACTCAGGCTATCTCTCCCTGGTCTCATTCACATTTGAAGGGGACCATCATCTTCTGTTTTCAGAGCCTAAGGAATATGCATGCAGCCCCTGCCCTGTGGACTCTTATAATTAGGCTTTAAAAATGCCAGAGAGTTGGGTTAAATCAGGGATAGATAGCAACCAGGGTGGGGAAAAGGAGAGGAGAGTGAGTCTATGGGACAGGGGATAACTGTTGAGGAAGCAAGAGCAGGTGCTACCCAATGCGAAAGATCCTGGGTTACTGACAGGAGTTAGAGCTCAACAACGGGCTTTGGTTTGCTTCACACTATAACAACTTCTAGACAGTGGTGCAACAGGGAAAGTGAGATAGATGGAAAGTGCTAATCAAACCAGCAGAGGCGAACAGGCACTGCCCTGCATTACAGGTCTAGGGGCTTCTTGTGTACCTCCTTATTGGAGCTGCCAGCTGCTAGAGGATTGAAGACGCTTAACATCAACTGGCCTTCATGGTGCTGATAGCTGGGGCCAAGCCCAACCAAAGTGATTAAACAGCTGTAATGGCTAAGGACTGAGGAAGGTAAATTAAAGAGAAAAACACAGATCCTTTCTCCAAAATGGAAGAGAATGAGTCTTTCTCTGGGCCACATTTTGCTCCTTCCCTAGACAAACACAGAGGAGGAAATATCTGGGCATGTGCTGATAACTCAGGGTTCGACACTAGAAGAGTTATAGCTGATGTGAGGATTTTCGCATTGGAGTAAACCAAGGCTAAACTTGAAGCCAAACGTGGAAGGGCACATGTGTGACTCATTAACTAATATTGCTGCTGAAGTCTTCTCTGTAGCTCTGTTTTACACACTATTCTTTCTGTACTTGAAGTCTGGGTCCAGGGAGGTATCCAAAGCCTGTCAGTGTGGCTCTTTAAAATAGATCTTCCCATATGGGACCTGCTCTTGGGGAAAATTTCAGGTGGCTGCCAAGGAGTCAGGGTAGAAGGTGGGCAAGAGGAAGTGTGGGTACCTTTACATGTACCCGGATCTTCTTTCCATGTGGGGAGCTGGAGCCACCGGCTTTGCTGGAGTTCTCTGACCCACGGGCAATACTCTCCCTCTACAGCAGGGGGAGCAATACACCCACAAACAGCATGGAGAATCCATGTGGGAATAAAGGGAAAAATGAGAATGGGGGAGGGGGCCATAAGGCAGGGAAAGAGAATAGAAGGGGATTATTTTTTAGCTACAAAGCAATAATGTCCCATCACTGTTGACACAGGCACTAAAGTCTCTGACTCACACCACAGTTAAGAACCAAAGCCCAAAGCTTGGCTGAATTTGCCAGAGCATTTTCTAGTTAAAGTCATTCCTCCTGGGCTTAGTTTGGCAGTGCTGCCAGGGTAAAACTCTACCAAAAAGGGAACAGACTGATGCTTAGCTGTAGCTAGAATGAAGTTTGGAATGATATAAACAAAATGCCCTTCTCCAGATGAATTTTGAATATCATCACTTCTCTGGCTAGCAGGGATGTGGGGTTAGTCCTAGGCCAGTTATGCCTGTGAATACAGCCCAAATGTGAAAAGTGTTTATTTCCATCCCTAGGGAGCACCTGCACCTTACTGTGCAGACCACACTCATTTTTCATGAAACAACAAGGCAGGTGCAGGAAAGCAGGTGTTGCAATGCCTTCAGGAGAGACTTCTAAAGATTGTCTCCTTGGAATAGAGATGATGTGCTTTTCCCTTGCATCTTCTGCCTATGTTTTGGGATGCCAGATATCTCTAAATATCAGTCAGGCTCCTGTACCCTGGCTGAGAAGAGTTCTATCAGAGAAGCACTCAGTGCTTTCTGTGCCAAAACAAAAAGGTTCAGGAGGGCTGGAGTGATAGCACAGCAGTAGGGCTGCACGACGCTGACCAGGGATGGACCTACATTTGATCCCTGGCATCCCATATGGTCCCCTGGGCCTGCCAGGAGCAATTTCTGAGTGCAGAAGCAGGAGTAACCCTTGAGCACAACCAGGTGTGGCCCAAATACAAAAAAAAAAAAAAAAAAAAAAAAAGAGAGAGACTAAGGGATGGGCCTGGGCAGCACGACAAGCCAAATTCTAAGAAAAGCAGAGAAAAGTATGAGACGCTGCAGAGCTGTATCTAGTGCCACATCAACAAGGTTGTCCAGAATTTCGTCTGTTTTTTTAATCAGTGTCTCGACACTGCGCCTTAAACTTGTCCCATGTTCCATCCTATTTCATCATCTCTTTACTTTGCTTTTTTAAGGAGGCAAACAAGTCCTTTTTTCTCACCTGAGCTGGGACAGAATTAAAGCAGCTGAGCATAAGGCTCTCAGACCCTACCAGGCCACAACAAATGGGGTGATCCTCTTCAGCCTCTAAGTCCAAGCAGGAAACTGAGAGCAGCTGAGCCCTGCTCAGGTGGCCTTTTCATAGTTCCCTTCTCAATTCTGAATGAGGTTTGATGCCCTAGAGCAGTGATGGCTAACTTTTTGAGCCAGAGTGCCCAAACTGCCGCACAAAACCAAAGAATTTCCTCAAAAGTGCAGCACGTCAGTTAAACCTTAATAACAAGATTGTAGTATCTAAAAACTATGCGGCACGCACTGCATATCTTAATAGCGGACCTTCCTGCGTGCCAGCTGCAAGGCCTTCATGTGCCACCGCTGGCACATGTGCCATAGATTCGCCATTGCAACTCTAGAGCCTTTAGAAAGCCAAAATCTCATTCACTGTTCAAATTAACTGAAACTAAAGTGAAAACAGAAAAAGCAATAAGAAGAGCAAGGAACTTTGTATAAATGATGTTCCTGCACTGTCTTTCACCAGACTAATGTTCTAAAGTGTTTAGGACTATATTTTCACTGTGAACTCTGCCAAGAAGACAAGTGGGAAGCAGGAGGGATCATTACTGGGATGTAAGAGGCAAATTCAGGTATCCAGGCAGAGAAACTTTACACCGAGGGATAGGATGAAGGTTGGGTTAAGAGAGGAAACTTTTCTGACCTTCGCTCGATTCCTCTTCTTCTTCCTCCTCTACTTCCTCCTCCTCCTCCTCCTCCTCCTCCTCGTCTTCATTCCCAGGCTCATAGCTCTTAGAAGCCTCAAGATTCTCTTCACTTTTTCCTCTCAAGAGAGCATGGATTCTCACAGCCTCCTTCCAAGGAACACCTCCCAGGTCTGAGGTGGGCAGCTGCAGCTCCTCCTCTTCCTCTTGCTCTTCTTCTTCCTCCTCCTCCTCCATCTCCGACTCAGAGCTACTGCAGGCAAACCACCATAAAGCAAAGTAAGAAGATGATGAGACAGGATTGTGAAAAACTAGCTAGAAGAACAGTGTACCAGGAAATAAAGGCCAGTCCTGCTCAGACACTCAAGGGGATGGAAAGAAAGTGCACACACACCAGCATGCCCTGGTATAGAGCTTTGTGAGTCAATAGTCCTGTGTGGGCACTTCGATCCAGGAAGAGGCAATCTTACCCAGGTAAGCCACCGAGGGCTCTGAGAAACAGGTGAGAATAGTGGACTTTTTTTTTTTTTAGATTTTAGGCCACACCTGGTGATGCTCAGGGTTACTCCTGGCCAAGCGCTCAGAAACTGCTCTTGGCTTGGGGGACCATATGGGACGTTGGGGGATCGAACTGAGGTCCATCCTAGGTCAGCCACGTGCAAGCACCCTACCGCTATGCCATTGCTCTGGCCCCATGCACTCATTTTTGATCTACACCGAGAACGGAGAGTTGGTTGTCTTTTACTGTGAGCACTCTGTGGTTTGAGATCTGACGTGGTCTCAACTACAAGGTTCTGCATGCTGGAGTGGAACCTGAATGAAGGCAGTACCTTCAAATTCACATGTTCCCCAAGCCCCCAGGAGTACATGTCAGGTAACATGATAGCAGAGGCATAGCTGATTTGAAGTTTACAGTTTGATACTATATGATCATGGAATCCAACACCCCATTCTGTTTTTTCTTCTTCTTTTTTTCAGGGGAGAGCATGAATACAGTCCTCCACTACAACAAATTATGCAGTCAAGTTTCCCACATTTGGGGAAATCACAGGGGTCAGCACATCCGGAGTGCAATGGATAAGCCTCACCCTGGGAAAACCACCTTCGTGATCGTGGTATCTCCCCTGCCAGGTAAGTATACAACACCCCACTCTTGGGGGAGGAAGTTGAGGAAGTTGATAGTCTTAACTTCACCACTTTAAATAATTTTATAGTGCTATCGCTCTGGCCCCTTCAAATCATAGTTCTAATAGAGAAACAGCAAGGAATTACTTTGTACATATGCTTTATCTTATATTTACCATGCAATAACTGGCACAAAAAGAAGGGATAGTTTCCCTTCTAAATCCAATATAACACCATCAATAACAATAGTGGCTAGGTGGGGGCCAGAGAGATAGCACAGCAGTAGGGCATTTAGCGGATGAACCTGGGATTCTGGGCATCAGGAATGGTCCCCTGAGCCTGCCAGGATCGACTTCTGAGCACAGAGCCAGAAGTAACCCCTGAGCAACGCCGGTTTGGCCCCCAAACCAAAAACCAACCAATCAACCAACCAACCAACCCACCCACCCACCCACCCACCCACCCACCAACCAACCAACCAACCAACCAACCAACCAACCAACCAACCAACCAACCAAACAAACAAACAAACAATAGTGGCTAAGTGTTATAACAACCCCCACCATTGAAATAGTCATTCGGGGATCTATTACACAGTACAAAAGTAATACTGAGGGTAAAGGGTGCTTGTATTAATATCCTGAAATGCTTAAGTTTCAGGATATCTCAACTTTCCCCACAATGCTGTCTTCAGCATGAGGCCTATTTCTGTTTGAACTAAGCAGCAGCCACCCATGTGAAAACAAATAAAAAACAAAAATAATACCACCAACCCCCCCACCCCCAACACTCCTGATTTATGTAAACCACACTTTGATTCCCACCCTTTGAAGCCTTCTCCTTATGCTGCAGTGGAGAGTGATAACTGAGCTAAATGAATATGGTGGTGGTGGTGGCAGCGGTGGCGTGTCACAAAAATTCTGTTTTAATATAAATTTATTATTAGTATGTTTGATTTGTATACCTATTTTATATGCCTGGAGTCACATAAAAATTTCTCTGCTGGAAAGGGTTATGAGTGGAAAGTTTTAAGAAGCTCTAGCCTAGAGCATGTTAGGCTTCCCCCATGCCCGACAGAGAGTGTAGACATGGTTGAAACTTGGCACCCTCTATGTGTTGGGACTCCAAAGCAGGAAGAAAACCTGAATCTCAATGTACAAACAAAAGAGCTTCTGAGACCTGATTCATGGTCTCATAAGTCCCAAGGGAGACTTTTTGGAAGTTTGCAATCTGGTGAAAAATGTACTTAACAACTGATGGGTGTGGCCCCCCCAAAAAAAAAACAAAAAACAAACAAGCAAAAACAAAAAACAACTGATGGGGCTCGAGAAAATTTGGCTTTCCCAAATAGTCTGATGAAAATAGTAGGGGTGGGTACCCAGTTCTGACTTTCTGTGGGGGCTATCCCTCACCTCAACAGAACTCTCTCCTTGTGGGATAGCCAGCTAGTGAGTGAATGGTCTTACAATGAGGAAGGTAAGACAAGGCCCCTGTGACAAGTGCTGTCAGCATAGTGAAGAATCTAACCTTTAGGGGCTGGAGAGATAGTATGAAGGTAAGGCATTTGCCTTGCATGCAGAAGGATGGTGATTCGGATCCCGGCATCCCATATGGTCCCCCAAGCCTACCAGGAGCGATTTCTGAGCGTAGAGCCAGGAGTAACCCCTGAGCACTGCCGGGTGTGACCCAAAAACAAAACAAAACAACAACAAAAATCTAACATTTCTCTGCCCCTTCTGGGAAGAAAGCTCTGGAATGTCATTTCTCAGGACCTGGAATCACGGTGCAGAGTCTAACAATGTGATTTTTGGTGAGGGCTGGCCACAACATGAAGATAAGGGCCAGAGACAATGTACAGTGGGTTGGGTTCTGGCCTTGCAAGTGAATGGGCCTCCGAGCATTACCAGAATAATTCCTGAGCATAAAGTCAGGAGTAAGCCCTAAGGGGCTGGAGAGATATCACAGTGATAGGGCATTTGCCTTGCATGCAACTGACGGAAGGTGGTTCAAATCCCGGCATCCCATAAGTTCCTGTGCCTTTCAGGAGCAATTTCTGAGCACAGAGCCAGGAATTATCCCTGAGTGATGCTGGATGTGATCCAAAAACAAAAACAAAAGAAGTAACCCCTGAGCACTTCTGAGTTTGATTCCCCTCTCCCAAACCCAATAAGACAAACAATTTAGGAAGGATAGGTTTTTAGTAAGTTAATCTTTAGACTGAATAACTATTTAACAGGTGTGTGATCAATCAAACAATTATTGCATGGATAACAAAGCCTTAATAAAAATAAAGCCTTAATGAAAACCCTAATCATCCAGGGCTGAGTAACAACTATGGGTGTCATCACAGCAACAGTTGAATGCAAAACTGCCCAACTCACAATGAGGGAATCAAGTTGTTCACTGCATCTTCACATCACTGATTTTAATCTATATCCTGGTCCTTGTCTTTATAGCAAGTCATTAACAGTATAGTTTGTGACAGTAGTTTTGAGAACTCCAAACTTCTCTTGGCTGAAAGCCAGGGCTGTCTTGTGCATCTACTTCTCAGGTGGTGGACTCCTCATAGTACCAACCTGGCTTACTCCTTACCAGCCATATGACCTTAAGCTGGTTAACAATATTGAGTCTCCAAGCTTTCATTGGTAAGAAAGTAATACGGGCATGCTGTGAAAATTAGGGATTTTGGCGCTGGAGCAGTGGCGCAAGCGGTAGGGCATTTGCCTCGCATGCAGCTAATCTAGGATGGCCCATGATTCAAAGTCTCATATGGTCCCCCATGCCAGGAGTGATTTCTGAGCGCATAGCCAGGAGTAACCCCTGAGCATCACCAGGTATGGCTCAAAGAGGAAAAAAAAAAAAAGGGAGAAAATTAGAAATTTTGTTGGTTTTCTTACAATATTGTTGCTTATAATAGTCTCTGTGATACTAGTCCTTCATTTAATATTTATATATTCAGCACAATGTAAAGCTCAGCTGGTGAATACAGAAAATCAAAAAAGCTTATTACTGCAGGCGGTTCAGTTTATCAACTCTTTTTTTGTTTTGTTTTCTTTTGGTTTTTTGTTATACCTGGCAGCGCTTAGGGGACCATATGGGATGCCGGGATTTGAACCATGGTCCTTCTGCATGCAAGGCAAACGCCCTACTTCCATGATATCTCTCTGGCCCCATCTCTTAAGTTATTCAGTCACTTAAAATTTACTGAACATATTTTACTTACAACGAGCTTCCTAGACATGGTAGGGAAATACGAAACTGACATAGAAAAGACCCTTATTTTCAAGGGAGATAAGCTGCACTTTCTGATTAAATACAAGTGGCCTGTAATTGCAATACATGGAGTTAGGTAAAGGAGATAGGTTTAATTAGGTAGATATAACAACTTGGACCAAGGAAAGCTTGGCATCTGAATTTTGTTAACTTTGTTGTTATTGGGCCACACTTGGCAATGCCCAGGGCTTACTCCTGGCTCTTCACTCTCTCAGGGATCATGCCTGGTGGGACTTAGAACTTATGGAGTGCTGGGGAACAAACCTGGTACTTCATGGGTTTAGTTCATTGAACCAGGAACAACTCAGTTATGACTCTCATTTTTACAAATTGGTAGTCAAGTTACCACATGCACCTATCTTGGTGTGCTAAGAACCTGAGTTCTTCAACCAAGAGCAGCTGTCAGGTCTCAAACCCAGGAGGAAGGCTGAGACCACAGTATAGCAGGCAGGGTGCTATACTTTGCATCCACTGACCCAGGTTTAATGTGGTTTGATCCTCTGCACTCCCCATACTGTTCCTAAAGCCAGCCAAGTGTATTATCAGGAGCATTGTCGAGTGTTGATTTCCCCTAGGAACCCTCTCCACCCACCCACACACAACAAACCTCCAAAACTCACATTAGAGCTATCTGGGAGGTTTGCCATAAGTGCCTCATCCATTGGATATCTGTTGCCAGGGCTGGGGAAAAGGATACAGCTTAGAGTTACCCTGACCCTTGGAATTTCAAGAACAGAGCTCTGCTTTATCTCCACACATTCCTCTCCTCATGGCTACAAAGAAGTGTCCTGTGTGTGTATGTGACTCAAACTGCTCCATCAGGCAGAACACAGATGTGCCAGCTTTGAAAGCACTGGCAGCTCAGTCAGGGCTGCCCTACTGGTCTCAGCTCCTAGCTGCTCTTAATTGTTGGCGCACAACAGTCTTTCATTGAACACTCTGAATTCTTTTGGTAGATACCATCATGGCTGGGCAGGTGAGGAAAGTGAACCAGAGCCAGCATGTAAAAAGCACCTACTGCAGACACAGTTAAGAAACGGACATGGGGCTGGAGTGATAGAACAGCGGTAGGGCATTTGCCTTGCACGTGGCCAATTCAGGACAGATGGTGGCTCGATTCCTGAGGGCATAGTCAGGAGTGACCCCTGAGCACCACAGGATGTGGCCCAAAAAGTGGGAAAAAAGAAAAAAGGAGAGATGGGACAGACTGGGGCTAAAGCGATAGCACAGCGGGTAGGGGTTTGCCTTGCATGTGGCCAATCTGGGACTGACCCAGGTTTGATCCCCAGCATCCTATATAGTCCCCTGAGTCAGCCAGAAGTGATTTCTGAGTGTAGAGCTGGGAGTAACCCCTAAATGCTACTGGGTGTGGCTCACCAAACAAAAACAACAACAATGAAAAAGAGATGGGATAGACCAAATTAAAAAAAAAAAACCATATTTTGGGGGCCGGGCGCTGGCACTGGAGATAAGGTGCCTGTGCTAACCTAGGACGAACCGTGGTTCGATCTCCCGGTTCCCCATATGGTCCCCCGTGCCTGCCAGGAGCGACTTCTGAGCGAATAGCCAGGAATAACCCCTGAGAGTCACTGGATGTGGCCCAAAAACCAAAAACCAAACCAAAACAAAACAAAACAAAAAACAAAAAAAAAAACACCATATTTTTTGCTTTGTGTGGCCTCTGGGACATAAATTCTTTTTTTTTTTCTTACCCTCAACTATGCTCAGAACTTACTCCTAATTCTGTGCTCATGGGATCATTCCTGGTGAGGCTTGGTTTCTTATGGGGTGCTGAGGATCCAACTTGGGTTGGCTTTGTGCAAGTATCTTATCCTCTGTACTATGTGTCCAGCTCCTGTACTTTTTTTTTTTTAAAGTCACTAGATAAAAACATAAACTGAGAGGTGTGCTGCTTTCCCCAAGATGCCTATCCATAATGATGAGTCTTTGTCAGGAACACCAAATTCCAACTTGGGACTTGGTCCATGGAACCAGAGGTTCTCATGAATGTACAGACTTCAGCTTGCTATTGTTCCTGTGTGGGGTGCCCTCCTCCAGCCCCACAAGCATAGCCTGAGAACAAGAAACCTATGACTGGAGCTTTCTATTACTTTTCCAATGAAGAGCAAAACAGTAAGGAGAGACAATTAACTATGAATCAGGTCGTATGGACTGTGAGGCTCTATGGCCAACAAGATGAAGAGGGGCTGGAGAGATAGCATGGAGGTAGTGTGTTTGCCTTGCATACAGAAGGTCGGTGGTTCGAATCCCCGCATCCCATATGGTCCCCTGAGCTTGCCAGGAGTGATCTCTGAGCATAGAGCCAGGAGAAACCCCTGAGCGCTCCTGGGTATGACCCAAAAACAAAAAACAAAAAACAAAAAAAAAAAAAAAGAAAAAAAGATGGAAGAGGGACCTAAATGTAATGGGGACTAGGGAGATTCCCTGGGCAGTAGGGAGAAGGGAAGGAATCCCGAATATTGGCCAGTCAGATTCTCAATATATATATATATATATATATTTTTTTTTTTTTTGGTTTTTGAGTCACACCTGGTGGTGCTTTAGGGTTACTCCTGGCTCTAAACTCCGGGTTTATTCCTGGTAATGATAGAGAGACCATATGGGATGTTGGGAATCAAATATGGGTCAGCCATGTTCAAGGCAAACATCCTACCCACTGTGCTATATATCTCTGATCCAGAATCTCAGTCAACTCTTGATCCAAGTCTTAGTCACTAACAATACTTACCGACAAGGAGACAAGGTACATGTTATTATTTGGGTTTTGGGTTATATCCAGTAGTGCTCAGTTTACTCCTGGCTCTGGGCTCAGAAATTACTCATGGAGGTAAGAGGCTAGGGTTTAGGGGAAACCCATGGGGTGTTGGAATTGAACCTGGGTCAGCAGCATGCAAGGCAAGTACCTCACTCATTGCACTAATACGCCAATCTGATATACATGTTCTTGTCTATACTACAGGATTCCTTCGAAGATGACCAAGAGGTCAAGAAGCCCTCTGTGAAGGACTGACACCAGGCAGTCACCCATTTATTAGTGCATAGGTATATCAAGTGCAATTGGAACTTTTATCTACATCTAACCTCCATGCCACTTTGTGGGGAGAGCACACACCACAATCTCATGTGACTGATGAAGAACTGGAGCCATGGCCTTTGTCTAGGGCGGTGGTCGGCAACCTGCGGCTCTCGAGCCACATGTGGCTCTTTACACTTTTAATTTGGCTCTTCTGGGGCCAGCATGGTGGCTCTAAAGGTAAGGTGCCTGCTTTGCCTGCGCTAGCCTAGGACGGACCTAGGTTTGATCCCACAGCGTCCCATATGGTCCCCCAAGCTAGGCGCAAATTCTGAGCTCATAGCATAACCCCTGAGCGTCACCGGGTGTGGCCCAAAAACAAACAAACAAAAAAAATTGGCTCTTCTGTGTGCCGGGCGGCTGCTCCAGGAGTCAGGACTCTGCTCCTAGCCTCTGTCAATGCACGCCCTGTGTGCAGCCCCGACAGCTGGCTCCAAGAGTATAAGATGATACCCAGTATCAACCCTAAACAAAGGTGTTCTTCCAATGTCATCCTTTCTTAAACCTC
>PVKC010019539.1:0-18915 GCA_004027635.1 Crocidura indochinensis
ACAATTTTTGATCATCTTTCATGGTCCTGTAAATTGACAGGGCTCAGATGTTTGCCTTTCAGTCAATTGAAAATTGATAGACTGATCTAAAGTCTTGCCCAGGCAAGAGTTTTAAGATGTCTCACATACATGGCAGGCAATCAATACAGGCTATTAAAGGGAAAATGGTGGAAAATGTTGACCAGAATACTCTCCATAACTCAATTATTCAATACTGTGAGAGAGATGAACCCAGGAACATTAGTTGCCATGAACAATCGTCAACATCACCAGTTCTATCAACTTCTCTCCAGCACAAATATCTCATAGGAAGCCCTTTGAACTCACACAAATACCTATAACACAGAAATCAGATTTTTCAGTATTCTTGCATATTTCACTTCTGATATTGAGGGAAACTCGCTGAGCACTTGGCTTTGGGCTGGGCAAGCCTGCCTTCAACATAGATTTGGCAAATTTTTCGACTTTCACTTTAAAATGTGGACAGCATCATACACCTACCCAGGTTCTGATACTCAGAAAAATTAATATTAATACTCCTGTACTAAGCCTATGTTAACAAAGGTCATTGTTATTATTATAATTAATATATCTTTTTCTTTTTGTTTTGAGGTTTACTCCTGACCCTACCCACAGGGATCACTTCTAGTTAGGTTTAAGGGGCCACGTGGCATACCTGGGCTTGAATCCTGGTTGGTGGCATGCAAGGCAAAAGTTGTTTCTATAGTATTATCATTCTGGCCCCAATATATCATATAAGGAAACAGAAAAGTTATAGTTAGGGAAATGTGATAACTTTCATTATTTTGAATACATGTAACCTAAGTGCCATATTATATATTGCTTTTATTTAATCATGAGTTCTATTTCCTATAACTTTTATAATTGACTTTTATAGTCAATAATAATGATAACTGAAGTTTTACTTTTGACTTTATGGTTAAAAATGGCAGGACAGGTAGCACAATGGGTTAGTACATATGTCAAGTCCTGAAGGTCCCAAGCACAGCTAGGATGATCCTGGAAATACCCAGCAGTGTATAGTTCATGTAGGACTAACTACATCTGCAGGCCCTAGCATTAAATCATTGATCCAATTATTAATTAGATTATTGATGGGAGTGAACCCAGGGCTCTCTGAGCACTGTTAGTGTGCTTCCCTCATAAAACAAGTGATATGCTATATTTGCCCTACATTCTGGCCTTTTCCCCCATATAAACATATAATCATAGTATGTATGATAAAAAAATAATTATGTGTATGTATGTGTTCCTTCCTGTGTATGTACAGAGCAGGGACAGGAAAAGATGTACACTGTACATTACACCTGGTAAGCTTTATATACCAATCATACCATTTGCTATATGTCTCTCATAAGCATCAGGATGAAATTTAAAGGGAAGTGGGGGAAAGAAGAGGATGGGTTTGCATGTATGTCAAATTCCTTTGCTGGATTTTAAAACATAAACACATTCAAACCATTTACACTCCTGAGACTATCAACAATAGGAATCGAAGTCCTTTGCTGGGTATAATCATTTCTTTATTCGGCCACACAAGCAGACAAGGACACCCACAAATTGTTGGCACCTGAGCAATCTCTGGAGACAGATGAAATGAGATACCCTGATTTCTTTCCAAGCATTCCTGAGGCCTCACCTGCTTGTCAACTGCCTGGAATAACCTTTCTCTGCCTGTATCCTACCCACACAGGATGTGAGGGTCTCCACCTCTGCACTATTGTCCCCCTAGTCTCAGTACAGATTGAGAACTGGGCTTGTTTCTGACTGCAGGAGGCCATATTGGTCACACCACACTTACAGTCCAGGTGACATGAGAGAATTTCAGCAGTCTTCAGAGAAAGAATGTGATGTTGAGTCAAGAGTGGGTACAAGCAAGAATGGGCACTGGTGGCCTTCTCTCTCCTCCACTCTGTGCTAGAGTGTCCACAAGGGGACATTTACTGCCTCATTCTTAGCGTGTCTGGAACTACCTATATAGGCATTACAGTCTAACACTAGTGAGACAAAGCAAGTCACAGGGGCAGGTCCACTCTCAAAGAACCAAATAGGTCGGACCTCTGAGAGCCAGCAAATTTTTAAGCACAGGTCTAGAGGAAAAGGAGTTGAAGGCCAGCATAGCCCTGCAGGCTTACAGGCTCCTATAAATGAAAAAGAAAAAGCCTGCACAAAAGGAATGAGGGAGTGAGGGACCAGGGCAATAGCACATTGGTAAAGCATTTGCCTTGCATGTGGCTGACCCAGCAGGAACCTGGTTTCAATTCCCAGTGTCCCTATGGTTCCCGGAGCGAGGAGGGATTTCTGAGCACATAGCCAGGAGTAATCCCATGACCTTCTTAAGATACCCAGTCTTACTCAATTGCTCATTGGAACTTAAACACAGAATATTGCTCCTCCTTGTCCAGTTTCCCATCAGTAGAGAAGTGTAGAGATGCAAATCCTTGTTCTAAATGAACCCCCTGCTCTGTTTTGTTTAAGAAGAGCCTTTGGAGTGCCAAAAAGATAGTAGAGGAGTTGGGTACATGACTTGCAACCAAATTGACCTTGATTTAAATCTCCAGGTCTTCATATGATCTACCAAGAGCTGTCTATGGTCTGTCAAATATCACTCAGAAGTGATCTCGATGTACTTCTGGGTGTGGCACCCCCCAAAAAAAAATAAAAGGAAGAAAAGAAAAGAAATGAAAAAGCTTATCAAATACAGCAAGATCAACAAAGACTTTCAGTAGTTCACACATGGCCATCAAAGTCCCTCTGAGTTCCCAGCCCTGTCTTTGTATTGGGGCTATTTCTAGAAGAATCCAATCTTGAAGACTCAGTTCAGGACATTCAGTTCAGGACAGGGCTTGAGTTCTTTTGCATTTGTCAGAAAACCTGACTTATAAAAGGCACCTAACACAATTTTTTCTTTGTTTTGGGTTTTTGTTTGTTTGCATTTGTGCCATGTCCGGCCATGCTCAGGGGTCACTCCAGACTCTGTACTTGGGAAGTTCTGTACTTGGCAATGGGAGTAATTCCTCAGTAATTTTTCAAGGGACCTTAGATGCCAGGGGTTAAACACAGGCTAGCCACATGCAAGGCAAATGTCTTCCCCTCTGTGCTATCACTCAGGTCCCTTAATAAATAGTTCTCATTTGATGTTTAGATAAAATAGCAAGCGACTCTAAGTCAGGATGATGAAATCATTTCTGCACAGAGAGCACTGCCTATGGAGTCAGCAAACCTAACTGTAACTGTAGGCCATGAGGAGACTTGGAGAGCCCCCTTTATTTCCTTGATTGCTAACATTTTTCTCTTTTTTCATTTTTCTTTCTTTGTAAACGGAGTGCTGGAGATCAAACCCAGGGTTCTATGTATATGCAAGCCAAGTACTTTCCTGTAGAGCTGCATGGCCAGCATGAGCATCATCAAATTTCTCACTAGTGCTAAGAATGATAGGGGCTTGAATGGTAGCACAGTGATAGGGTATTTGCTTTGCATGCAGCTGACCCAGGATGGACAGGGGTTCGCTCCCCAGCATCCATATGGTCCCCCCGGAGCTAGAAATGATTTCTGAACACAGAGCCAGGAGTAACCCCTGAGCATTGGCAGGAGTGACCCAATAAAAACAAATAAACAAACAAAAAAGAATGATGGTAGCAATTTGCCTGGTTCTTGTAGATGTTGAGGATGGAGGGCACGTCAGGAAAAAGCGTGTTCCAATTTAGAAACATCACTAGAATTTATTCAAAGATTATTCAGAACCTTGGCAGAACCCAAAGCTATTACTTTTGGGGCCAGAACAGTGGAGAACTGCAGGACTTTGAAGTCGGCAAACGAAGGCTTTTCTTGCAAAGCTGATGTCATGGTTTTCTTTCCACCCATAGTGGATCCTAAACCTAGAAGAAAAAATCATAGTTGAGTTTGTCTCAGCAGAAGACACATAACAAGGATTTTGTTAGGAGGAAAAGGTTAAGAGGCAAACAGGCCTTTTCATACCCATTTTCCAGCTAGATGGTTCCCTGGGAACTGTGGAAGGAAGAGGGTCAGAATACGGGCACATGCAGCACATTAGCGAGAGGGGTGTACTCTCTGCATGCCAACATGGTGTGTTGTTACTCATACAGCCTGGGAACAACTTTCTGTGCTTGCTCCAGAATGCCAGGCTAGGAGCAAGCACTCCTTGAAAATAGTGTGAAAGTGAAAGGAACTTTCACTCAGGGCGAAACCAGCCAAGAATTTTCCCATGTGAAAGCCAGGAGCAGAGCCAACACTAGTTGGCACCCTGACAGAAATGAAGCCGGGTAGTTGTTTTTTTTTTTTTTTTTTTTGCTTTTTTTTCCTGTTGTGTTTTTGCCTTTTTCTAGTCCCAAATCAGATCAGATTCATCAAACCTGTGCCTCTCCTGGAGACAGAGAGGTTGAAAACTAGGGGAGGAGTTTGAGAAGGGCCCGCAAAGGAGTCTCTAGCCCAAAGAAAGGGGGTTTTCTTTTCTTTTCTTTTTTATTTCTTTTTTGTCTCTGGGGAAAGGTTGCAAGTGCTGAGAAAAGAGGAGGAGGGTCAGGAGAGGAGAGGCAAACTCCACCTTCTGCCCCAGGGTTGCTCTGCCATGCAGGTTTTACTAGTATCCTGTTGCAAGTTGCTCCACTCCCAGGGACAGCCTCCTTGCTGGCCTTGAAATCTCTGCCAGAGAAAGAGGGGGTGAGTCTAGCGTCATTTTACCATGATTTGTGGTCACTCATTGGTCCATGTAGGATGCAAAGGAAGAAACAACTTCCTGGAGACTAGACCAGTCTGAAAAGCCCTTGTACCCACCACTCACCAACCTTGGCTGTTAGGTGCCAAGACTGGTGAGCCTCCATGGGACTTCCTTTGAGAGCTCTACAAGAAGATGATGGTTAGGGAAAAGATGGCCGTCACTTACTCAGGCTCAAGCCCTCTCCAAGGTCATCTGACTGCCAGCCTCACTTTGAAGATAAGAAGGCCAAGGCCCTGCATAGTTCAGAACGTGCTCAAGGCCAGCCAGCAAGTTAGTTGCAAAGCAAACACAGAAACCAAGTCCTCGCCCTTCCCTTACAGTGCATTACCTGACTGTACCCAACTTCAGAGCCGATTCCAGCAAGCACTGAGATTATGAGAGGGGCACAAAGCCACTTTCCCTCAACTTGACCTCAGGAAGAAGTGTGGGGAGAGATTTCTGTTCTTTTGTCTAGACTTAGCATCATCTAGAAACAAAGATGGAATTAATCCAGTGGGAGGGTCCTTCCAAGAAGTTTCCTCAAAATGTTGGGACAATGGGGCCCGGGAGATAGCATGGAGGTAAGGCGTTTGCCTTTCATGCAAAAGGTCATCGGTTCGAATTCCGGTGCCCCATATGGTCCCCCATGCCTGCCAGGAGCAATTTCTGAGCATGGAGCCAGGAGTAACCCCTGAGCACTGCCGGGTGTGACCCAAAAAAAAAAAACCAAAAAAAAAAAAATGTTGGGACAAGGGAACGTAAAGAAACCACCTGCATGAGAGTCTGGATAAACCAGCCCAAAAAGATGGCGACCAAGTTGATTTCAAAGGATGACTGTGACCTAATAACAGAATGCAACTCTCAACAAGAGTGCTAAAAATGTTTCTAGATCCCACATAAGCTACTTCTAGGGAACAGAAGGATGAAAGATAGTAGATATTGGCTAACACCAGGCTATGAGTGAACTTGTATATTATGCTAAAGGACACAAATTTTATCCAGAAGCAGACAGTACTCTGGCAAGGACTGCTATAACAATGGACTAGCCACAGAGCAATAGGACTGGAATTCACCCATCAGAGACTGAAGTCCAAAATCCAAGTGTGCTAAAAGCTCCCAAGTATTCTGAGGGAGATGAGGAAGAATCTGTGTCGGGCCACATCCCAATTTTTGGTAGTTTGATGGCAAAGCAAGCCAAAGTAGGGAGTTGAAAATGCAAGAGAGAATGAAGTTTTCTTGCCAAAGCAATTCCCCAGGAACTATTAAATATGGGAAAGAATGCTGGGAGTTTGAGAAACACATGTGTAACTGATACATATCAATTATAATAGATATCTTCAGTTGCATCACTAACTTTTCCATTCTGTTTTCTCCCTCCCAGGAAAAGAGAAGGCAAGGATAGGACACACGATATGCATGTGACTTGGCATGTCCTCATCAAGTGGTGGCACCATTCAGTCTGGAAGACAGAGGTGCAACAGCTCAGGAGTCACAAAAATTCATTATGCAATAATAAGCAATGATATAATCATTTTGTATGAATACATTATATATAGCACTAGCTTAAATATTTCCCACATTCTTTTATTCCAAAGAGATGGTGCTATTATTATCTGTAATAGATAATTGAAGAAGAATGAAAGGCAAGGAGGGAGGGTGGAGGAGAAAGAGGAGGAAAGATAAAGAATCTTTATAATAAAATCCAGTAAGAGGAGAAAATAGACAGGAAAAAGATAGTGGAAAACAAGAGAGAAAAAATTAGCTCACAAATTTGTTAACCTATGAACCTAAAGAACAGATTTGTTAACCTATGAACCAAAAAAAATCTCAACTGAGCATCTTATTAAGTCCTAAGACTTTAGAGGGACAAAAACCTATTTAGAATTTCCATCTGGAACCACCACCTAAGCGGTTTCCATACTTTTTCTTTAGCTGTTTCCATATCCTAGTCTTCCCATTCTTTCCTTCTCTGCCATGTTCTTAGAGATTACAAGAAACTCATACTACCTCTGTCCCTTGTCTGGTACCCATGGTCCAATCATAGTACTCACTTATCTGACATTAGAATTAGCCTTGACATACCTCACTTCACAAATCAAAGAAACCTCATTTCCTATGTTAGCCAATATATCATATACCACAAAATCCTTTTGCTGTTCTGAACCCATTGTATAGGGTGGAATCAAGCTATAGGTGGTTAATGTTAATATAAAAATCCACTATTGGTATAAAGTGACAAAGGCATTTCATATATAACTATTCATTCAGCTTGTCCACACCTTTTATAATTTTTTCAGTATTTTTAGTAGACCATATCATAAACAAAGCATTGTCTTTCTCTAACATGTAGAGTCATTCTTGAATTATAACTTGATCGGCAAGTTAACAAATAATTCCAATAGTAAATTGTAGTTACTTCAAGAACTGTAGGTTCCACAATTCCAGTACTGAGTGAAGTTAAGTAAAATGATTAATACTAGGGTTGAGCCACAGTACTCTTGACTTTTCACCTGCTCCAGTCTATATCAGAGACTCGGATTGAGTTAGTTCATTTCCAGTTGTCAATGTTACTGGACAAATACCACCTTAGGGCTTATATATATCCACTTTATGCACATCTTGCTGCCATGAACTCTATTCATTTCTTTTCCATTTGATAAATTATCCAGTTAACCATTATGAAAAAAATACTACTTCTAGTATACTATTGAATAGAATAAAGCTTCTTTTAGGCATCAGATTGTATGCTGGGAATTTGGAGTCTTTTGACAAAATCAAGTCTCGGCTCTCATATTTACTTTTTATTAAAATGAGACATCTAGATAAATAAATCAAAGTGAGTAGAAGTAAAAATAAAGACTATGATAGAGACTAACTAACTGTGTTCTGCCATTAACACCACAGCAACACTTCCTCTGAGGACAAACCTCTTTTGGAGAAAAAACAGTTATTAAAAATTCTAGAAGCTTGTTTCAAGTAAGAACATTAAGCACAAGAACCCCTTCCATAAAGTTTCTATTTTCTTTTTTTTTGGGGGGGGGGGTCTTCCGGTGGAGACCAGAAGGCCTGTTGGACAAATTCTAAAAGAGCTGTAACACTAAAGTTTCTATTTTCAATTTTAAATTTTCAGGCTTTCTTTAGTCATCTCAGGGTGTCCAATGACTCCAATGAATCATTATGAGGAATTGTTATCAGACAAAATTAAGGAGCCTGGCAAGTCCCTACCTATTCCATCTTCCAGCTAGGAGCAAGGACATCTGTGGCATGATGGTAGACTCAGTCCAAAAGTTTCAAAACTAGCAAAGCTAATTTACTGAATCTTATTTGAAATGCTTATCTTATCCAAAAATAACCTTATAGATGTATTCAGAAATTTTCTTTGACCTTGGTTTTCTTTGATCTAGCAAAATTGACAGCTAATAGGTCTGAAGCAGATGTTCTACATGAAGACATTCCAATTTCAGTTCCTAATACTGTATAGTCTCCCAAACATCATTGGAAATATACTCTGAGCAGTTAACAAAGAACAGTCCATGAGCATCCCTGGTCAGGACCCAAAATAAAGACTAATTAAGCCCACTTTCCACTGCTTTAAATTTATCTAGCATCACAAAACCAGTTTTGACATATTCTTACGTCTAATATGGCAGTTCTGACCCTGAAGCGCTTAGCTTCTTTTCTAAAGACATTTTTTTTCTTTTTTTCTGGTGAGGGAACATCCAACAGTGCTCCAGCCTTACACCTTACTCTACACTCAGAAATCACTCCTTGCAGTTCTCTGTTATGTTGGAAATAGAATTGGCCACATGCAAGACAGACACCTACCTACTGTACTGTAACTCCTTCCCCACCAAGGTGTTTCTTAGCCCTTATTTTTTATTTCAGTTATTTCCCTCTAACTATTTAGGCAAGATATTTTATCTTTCCCTGGAGTTTTTGGTTTAGAGAAGAAAGTCAACAATTTGGTTTAGCATCAGATGGTTTTCTTCCAGAAAGATCAACTCACCAAGACAATAAGCTCTCATCTTTTTCTCTGCTCCTTTCAATGTTCTCTTGGATATTTAATGTTAACCAAAATTGGAACTGTGCATACTTCACTGCTTCAACTCATCACTTCAGGCTCTAGTGGGGAAAACAAGAATGGAAAAACTGTCAGAATTTTTAATTATTTTTTTCTTCTTTTTGTCCATTATGTAAGACTTCCATTTCCCCTGGTCTACAACACTACACCCAAAGTTTGGAAAATAGAGCATGTTTCTGGTACAACTTTTCTGACATACTGTTGTTGGGTTGTGTTTCACAAGAGATTGATAACTGGTCTATTATTGGTCATTTATACCAATAAATGAATTAATTTAGTATTTAATAAGAAAGTAGGAAATAAAGGTGAGACCAGAATGAAGGTAAAGCAGGTAGGGTGGTTGCCTTGAATGGGGCCAACCTAAATTAGATTCCCTGACATCCCATATGAACCCCCATTCTCCACCAGGAGTCATTCCTAAGCACAGAGCTAGGAATGACTAGACAGAACTCTGCTACTTGTAGCCAAAAAACTAAATAAAAGTTCTCACATTTGGCAAAAAATAGATGAATGGATACACAATTTCCTATGCTTCTTCCAGATGTATTTATTTTTTATACAAACTCAAACTTTTAATAATGCATGAATGTATGTTAACACAGGCAAAACACTGTGAGTGACAAGTGACGCAGTAAATTTGATCCTGAAATGTGGCTGTTATTCTCAGTTGGAATAAGACCTATATGATAAACATTGCTCAAATCTGAGTAGTTTCAAATAACAAAGTAATATATTTTTATCTGATGGGTCCTTCACTTGTTGCTCCTGAAGGCCATGTCCAGGGGAATACCATGAGTCCCCACAGCCAAGAGAAAAGCAAAATAAAAGAAACACACTCTTCCTGCTCATATTTGATTGACCAAAACTTGTCATGTGCCCAGGCCTCACTGGAAGGGAAGGGAATATTTTTTTAGTGTACCCAGAAGTAACTGGAGGAGAATGAGTGTTGGTGAGTGATAGTAAGACATATGTCAACAATTGTTTACATGTATATTTTTAATCACTTTCATTCTGACTATAATCCCTATCAACATGTCTCCAAAAATCAAAAGTGATGGTGCTTAAATAAAGTACTTTCATAAAGAAAAAAGAACAGAGGCTGGAGAGATAGCATGGAGGTAAAGCATTTGCCTTGATTGCATCCCATATGGTCCCTTAAGCCTGCCAGGAGTGATTTCTGAGCATAGAGCCAGGAGTAACCCCAGAGCATTGCCGAGTGTGACCCCCCCCCCAAAAAAAAGAACAAAATCAAAAGTTATACATTTAAGAACTACCCAACTCAAGAACCTTACCTTTTAGAAAACCAATAAATTGACCAAGAACACAGCTAGCAGAATGCTCCTGTTTATAATAATTTGGGATAACTCTTTTCCTGTTCCACCTTTTTCAACCTCCCTTTGTCATGCCTACTGGATCTTTAACTATTTTTTTGTTGTTGTTGTTGTTGTTTTGTTTTTTGTTTTGGGGCCACACCCGGTGACGCTCAGGGGTCACTCCTGGCTATTCGCTCAGAAGTCGTTCCTGGCAGGCACGGGGGACCATATGGGGAACCGTGGGATCCAACCGCGGTCCATCCTAGGTTAGCACAAGGCAAGGCAGGCACCTTACCTCCAGCGCCACCGACCGGCCTCAGATCTTTAACTCTTTATAGCCTGACTTCAAACCACTAAATTTCTCTTAATACTTTGGGGCCCAATCACTTATGATGTTGCCTTTGTTCCGTTTCTGCTTTCATATGTCCTACAATTTGCTCCAAAACCATCTCTTCTCTTTGCCTTCCAGTTCCCATTGTACATGACAGTCCAATCTTAGAATTCTTTTAAAACCTTCCACTTCAATCACAGAAAACAGAGAGAAATCTGGACAATCAGTCAGCCATAAAGGTTGTGCTGCTACATGAAATGACTGATTGGAGATCACATAAAGAGAACCCAATGTATCTTCTCAAAAAAAAAAAAAAAAGGCAGCTTCCAGAAATTTCCTGGAATCATAATTAGTTCTCAGTAGGGAGGGGAGTGGGATGAATCTGTGTCTCTCTCATTCCCCCCCTCTACAGTTGGCTATTCTAGGTGGGAAAGTTGGAGGAAATGACTATAATGGCACGATACTGGCCCACTTAGAACTTCTCTTATGAAACTAAATTGCATAAGCTGCAAGAGAAAATAAGTTATCTTCTCAGGAACAAGTTTTAGTGAATCAGCTCATTTTAGCCTCACATCTACATCTGTCTCTGAAGTGGCTTATTTAAATTTTAATAGAAAACGTTCCATGCGGGGCTCAAGTGGAGGGAATGAAAATAACACTGTTTATCCCCAAGATAAAATTGTGTTGGGAGCTGAAGAATGAGAGAGAGATAGAGAGAAAGAGAAGGATTATCATCATTTCTTGAAAACAAATCTCCTTTAGCCCACTTCGCTGGAGCTGGACAAAGCAATATAAAAGTCTATTGTATTGAACAAAAGCAACGATGGTACATTTGGGGACTCACTGTCCCTTTTTATTTGGCTTTTTTTTTTTAGTCATTCAAAGAGAAAAGTGCCCTTGAGGGAAGCAAGAAAAGCTTGCAAAAGCAAAGACTGACCACCATGCTAGTGTAATTGATGGGGAAAAGGAACAGAAGCTAAGAGAGGGCAGCTGAAAGGTCTCTCAGAAGCTGAGAAGCAAAAAACAAATCTGAGTTTATGTGCATGATATTGCCTAGGTCAATGAGCAGTGCAGAGAATATACCATTCCCTCTAATGAATAGAGTATTTCCAGCCACTCATGATGCTTAGCATAGAAAAGAAGGGAAAACACCTAGACCATTATTTGCCTAGCCCAACCACCTCTGGGTTCCATATCTCAATGTCCTTCAACATCCTCCAGAGAACTGGGGTTGGTAAAGTACAGTCTGAAGGCCAAACCTGGCTGGCTTTCCTTGTTGACAAACGATCTCATTGGCACACAGTCATGGCCACTAGCTTTGTGTTGGTGCTCAGCGCTGCTTATGCATCCAAGCAGAATTGAATCATTGCAAGGGCAAGGACCATTGGTCTACAAATGGCCTAGAATATTTGCTGTCCCTCACTTTTGCTGAAAATGCTACCCAATCCTGTCTTCTCAGAGTTGTGATACTCGAGAATCATTTCAGTCAAGCCCATCTCCTATATTTAACCCTTAGATCCATCACCATAGCATGCCCATCCCATCCCATTCATCCTCTATATGAGTCTCCAAGAAATGGAATTCCAAGTTCTTATTTAGAATAACTCAGGATTCCCATTGCTCTTGGGATTAAAACATCAAGTCATTATGTTTTTTTTGTTTTTGTTTTTGTTTTTTGGGCCACACCAGGTGACGCTCAGGGGTTACCCCTGGCTATGCGCTCAGAAGTCGCTCCTGGCTTGGGGGACCATATGGGACAGCGGGGGATCGAACCGTGGTCCGTCCAAGGCAAGCGCAGGCAAGGCAGGCACCTTACCTCCAGCGTCACCACCCGGCCCCGACGTCAAGTCATTATGACCTCTACAGAATCAGGTGGCAAACTTCTCACCCACCATCTCTAAGACACTATTTTATATAGCTCTGTTGAGATCATACCAACCTCATTTCTGCTTATCAGTTGATAGGAAAGACTTTCTGGAATTTAAGTTGATGCACAGGAAATTCCTGGTCTCAGTTTCTCCTTACATCCACAGAACTCTGAACTGAAAAATTCCTATGCATTCTTCAGGTTATCATTACTGGCACCTGCCAGAATTCTGTTTTTGTTTTTGTTTTTGTGCCACACCAGGTGGTGCTCAGGGGTTACTCCTGGCTGTCTGCTCAGAAATAGCCCCTGGCAGGCACGGGGGACCATATGGGACACTAACCACCTTTGGTCCTAGATCGGCTGCTTGCAAGGCAAACGCCGCTGTGCTATCTCTCTGGGCCCCACCTGCCAGAATTCTATCTTAGCCTCTCCCACACTCTATATTATATCAGAAACTCCTGATTTATACCCCAATACTATGAATTATCATATTAAAATGCATGATTAATTGTGTGTTATGTTGATCATTGTGTTTTCAAGGGCAGAGTAAACTCATCTATGACTCTTATTTTTGTTTGTTAGGGAGGGTTGTAGTTGTTTTTATTATGGCTTATTTTTGTGAGAGGACACCTGCAGGCATTTTATTTTTCTGAGGGGACACCTGCAGTCCTGGACACCTTACTCTTGGCTCTGTGCTATAGAATCACACCTGATTGGGTTTGGGGAGACCATATAGGATATCAAGGATAGAGTCCAGGTATGCCATGAGCAAAGTAAATATTCTACCTTCAGGACTATCATTCAAGTGCTGTCAATATTTAATTTTATTTTTACTATTGATAAATCTAAGTTCCAGAAGTAGTCCTAAAGTGAAAGTCACCAAATTTTAAAATACTTGCTCTAAAGAGCATCCTATTTCTATTTACAGCTGAGAAAATTCAGGTTTACATATGATCATGTCTAAAATACCACACTGAACCAAGCAGAAGCACTCACTCTACCTATCTCTTTATCTTTCTAGTATTTGGAGATTAGGAACTTTCGAAGCATGGAGGGCTCTGGAATGATGTCTGACATATGCTAAGAAGTCTGACTCCTGATAGTGCTGGAAGAACATATATGGTGTCATTGACTGATTTACTGCATACAAAGTACAAGTCCTTAATCTCAGGGCCCGGGAGATAGCATGGAGGTAAGGCGTTTGCCTCTCATGCAAAAGGTCATCGGTTTGAATCCCGGTGCCCCATATGGTCCCCCGTGCCTGCCAGGAGCAATTTCTGAGCATGGAGCCAGGAGTAACCCCTGAGTACTGCCGGGTGTGACCCAAAAACCACAAAAAAAAAAAGTCCTTAATCTCTGTACTATCCCTTTAGCCCCTTCTTTATCTCTTTAACGTAACTTTCTGGCTTTAATTTCTAATTCACTCATTCATTTTTTTTCAGATGTGTCTTCAATTGTTTAGCTGAGCGTCAAGCAGATAGCGAATATTATCTACTAGGTCATTGGAACTCAAGCCTCCCATTGGACTTCAACTTTACTAATTCCATCTGACTCTAAAAATTCCCTTTCAGATTTACCTTCAACTTGCTTGTTTCCGACAGTAATTTTCTTTTCTCTATTTCTTGGGCCACACCCATCAGTTCTCAGGAATCACTCTTGGTGTGCATGTGTACCATATGGAATACCAGAAGTCAAACCAGAGTCATCTGTATACATGTTAAATGCTCTACTCATTGTACTGTCTCTTTAGTTCTATTTTTTAAATTTTAGTTTTCCTGCCCATTATTATTTGACCATAAAAAGTTTGTCTTCATGTCTAACACTTGTACCAAATATATGTTAGGGCTTTTTTTTAGTGCTTCACTATTTATTGTATGCATCAACATAAAAGAGAATTTAGGATTCATTTTTCCTATTTGTGACTTTTTAATTGAATGGACAGAGGAAGTATAGTCAGTGTGAGAACAAGGACCCTAGAAATGAGGTCTAAATTAAAAAAATTATAAAGGAATACATTTCTAAAGAACCAGTTCTGCTAGGCTTGGGAGACTATATGGAATGCCAACAACTGAACCTGGGACAGCTGCATGCCAGGTAGCACCTGCTGTGCTATCACTCCAACTCAAATCCATTCATTATTTTCCTTGAGAACTTTAGGGAGAATTTTTATTAAAAAATAAAAAAAAATCCACAGAACTGAGAGATAAAGACCATACCCACAAACCCTCAGAGAAAATTAAGGTGACCAGAACATAAGGGTTGTATATGAATCAAGAGTAGTAACAGAGACTGTTCCAAATCTTTTCCTATGTCCCAAATGTCTATGTCCCAAACTGTACAGATTGGATCTTCTGCCTACATGTTAAGTTCTAGGAAAAACCACGATGTACAAAAGTCAAGACTTTCTCAACATCTCACAGTGGAACATAGGAAAGTGGCTTTTATAACCTTTCATATCTTCTGAGTTTAACACACCATACAACACAAAAAGTGAAAAAGAAAACCTTGAGATAAACACAGGAAATTATATGATCAACTATATTATTGCATCTATATTTATGTCTATTCTTTATCGCCAATCTTTCTGATGTAATTAGGAGTCATTTTCTGCAGACTTGGCAATCAACACAAGATTTAGGTATGGTCCTAAAATATAAAAACCCATAGTGCTAATTGCTTATCCCCCCCCAACCTCTCCACATCCTGCTTTCCCTTTTTCTTGGGACATGGAGTCCTCATTTATGCTCATTAAAATGTGTTAATGAGAATTCAACAGAAAGAAAAGTGAGAAAAGAAGGGAAAAGAGGGTAAAGAACTATCAAAGAAGTACAGGTTCTATATAATAAATTAGAGTGAAAAGTTGGTCAAACCCAAAGTTGTTTTTCTGGCCAAAACCATACTGTTGTTTCCAATAGATACTTCCAGCTTCTTCTCCAATTTCTAGGAGTCCAGAGAATTCTCTTCAGTTGATATGAATAGGTGCAATTCAGTACCCTGTTTTGAATATCTACAGGTAGAAGGTTCATAACTAAGTGTATTGGGAAAAACAAAAGTCACAAAATAAATACTTTCATGGAAGACCTGGTAGAGTCGCATTGTACCCCTAAAGCAAAGATAATCACACTCTTCTAAACCACTGTTACTTCAAGAAAAATAATTGGTGTAAAGGTCTCATTTCCTTTTTGGCCTTCCTTTTTAGTTGAGGTTACATTCCTAATCTCCAATTCCAACCCAATGCACAATATTGGGCCTCTGGTGAGTAGTCACTAAATTTTTGGCTCTGTGAATAAAGAAATCAACCTGAATACCCCAAAACAACCAAATCATCAGGGCAAATTGAAGACATGGCCTTGCTTCTTTCTTTAAAAACAATTCCAGACAATTATGACCACAAGGTAACATTCAGATTTGGGGATACTTCTCAGCACATTCACCTTGCTAGCCCTTCCTTTCTTATCTCCCACTCCAGCCCGGGCCTTTTCTTCTGGTTTCTCACTTTTATCACTACAGTTGAAACACCTGCCCATTGATTCTAACTGGGTCACAGTAGTTCACATCAGAACCTGGCCTTGGGGTTACATTTCAGCAACAATGCCCTACCTTGTACCAGATGACAGTTTCCTATAGCTCTGCTGGCCCACAGTACTCCATCTGTGTTGAGAGGAGGAGTCATTGATGTGGTCACAGTTATGTACCTTGAAGGTATATTACCCCAACAGAAATATAGATTAAAGGGAAAGAGTATTAGAGGTGGGAAGTTAAGAAAATATTTAGTTGAAGGGATAATAAAGCAATTTAGTCACTTGTCTTGCATGTAGCCAGCTTGGGTTTAATCTCCAGCACCACATATGGTTCCTGAAACATGGTCAATAGTGATTCCTGATAAAAGAGACATGAGTAAGCCCTGAGCTCCAACTTATATGGTTTCAAAACCAATAATAATAATAACAACAATAACAATAAAGAAGTAAGTACTCAAAGAAATGTATTTCAGGCAGAAATAAATGAGCATTGGAGCAATAGATAAGGGGAAGGGTAAGAAAGAAGAGATAGCAAGTGACACAGAAGAGTGATCAGATCAGAGTCAAGCTCTGCTGGCTGAACTGGTGATGTGTGTCATACATAATACATTCTAGAAAATCAACTTGGTAGAAAGCCACTGCTTTTACATTTGCCACAGACAGTGAGGTGGAAATTGAGTCATCAGCAACAGGCATTAGAGTAAGTTAGATGGATACCAAGTGGCTGATATGACAGTGAATGGAGAGCACTAGGAAATAAGCTGTGATTATATGTTGTCCTGAATACTCAGATTGAGAAGAAAAGAACAATGAGCAACTGATTTTCTTGTCTCTGCATGATTCATTGCCCCTTTCATAAACATAGGCCATCTTTCTTCCAGAAAAAAAAAACACACATTATGAATCAGAAGTTCCTAATCACTCCCACTGCTGGCTCTGAGGTTAAGAAATTGCCCATCCCACTTTCAGGGCTCTATCAACTGACTGCGATGGGCCAACAAAGGGACACTTGGCCCCAAAAGGTATTTTTCACTCTTCTACTCACACACCCTCTGCTAAGGTCCCAATGATTTTTTAATTGAATGTAATAACAATCCAATGTGAACTAATTTGAGAGTTGAAAGATAAAAAAATGTCACTCTTGTTCCTAGGCTGATTTTCTTTTCAGTATACACTACACATATTATCACCCTTTTAAAGACTTGGACAGAGTTGTGCAATGCACACAGTTTATCCCTTCTGAGGAAATAAATTGGTTCTGCTAATTACTCAATTACTTTCTTGACATTTGTGTTCTCTTACCTCATTATTTGATTTTTTTTAAAGATATAGAAAGATATAGGGAAGTTGAACCACACAGAGTTCCTTAGGAGTCATGCCTGGTTCTATGCTCAGAGGTCACTCCTAAAGGTTTTCAACAGATGGTATGTGATGCTAGGGATTGAATTGGGGTAGGCCACACTGAAGGCAAGTGCCTTAACCTCTGTTTCAGCTCTCCAGCCCTAGAAACATTTTGAACAAACCTTCAAATTGGTCTAAAGATTTGATACTAGTTAAGGGTGAACCAAGACCACTATATTTTGTAGAGCTGAGAAAACAGCATTAATGAAACACCCACATTTACTGCATTGTGCTAAATTTGAGAATTGGCGAAATGACTAAGAACTCATTCATCCCTAATCAGTACTTGCATTCTAAAAGGAAACAGCCCTGTCTTACATAGTTGATGTATGTGAGATTTCTTCTCTAGCACCTCTGAAATTTGTGAAAAGTGTATCTCACTAGATACTTTCCAGGATACAAATGGGTCAACATGGTGTTCGTATGACTAACAAAAACCCACTATCATTGGAATGTATTTTTTTTGTATTTTGAAAAAATACATTTATAAACTGATTGGGAATGAATTCAGTAGTGATGTTTTGTTGCAAGTCAGCCCCTGAAGAGGTTGACTGATAGAGGGACCGAGGATGAGACCGTTCTCCTCCAGTTCAGACCACACGTCTGTTACCCTGATCTGTCGGTGGTTCTGAGGTGAGTCCAGCAGGAAGAAAGCCAACAGGCAATCAGGCTTCCGAAGAAAACAGCTCTTTATTCCGTGAAGAGGCCGAAGCCAAAAGGCCTAAGAATAGGCCCAGGAAAAAAGCCCCCCACTTTCTACAGACCCTTGCTTTTATGCCCCAGAATCAGGTACCACCCAATGGTGGAATCAGGTACCACCCAATGGTGGAGCAGAATCAGGTCCCACCCTAGGGTGGGAGCAGAATGCCAGATCACACCCTAGGGTAGAGCACAATCACCCATCAGGGTAGGGTCAGTAACATAATAATCCCATCAAAATGTTTATATACACAATAATCCCCCCCGTTTGTTTTTAGTAAACAAACCATATTGTCTACAGTTATTTACATTTCAGAGACCGGGAGATGTGACTCCACCCTGGATTGAGGTGTATATACCTGAGACCCGCCCATTCCTGGGATGGGTCTTGGGGAAGGTTATATAAGGCCTTTGACCCAGGGGATTAGGGTCTTTTGGTCTTTTGCCAGGATGGAGACATGGATGAAAGAAGTAAGATGCAGGGATAGTTAAGAATGGCATGTGTAAATGGTTAGCAGCCACATATATTGGCTAAGGCTAAATAAAGATGTTATCTGAAGTCAAAAATAAAATTCATAAAGTATGGGCTAATCACAAATAATCTATAATATTTTTCTAGGCTTTTGCCATTACAGAATTTCACCCAAGACTTTTTTTTTTTTAGAAAATTTGAGTTAGGGGCCCGGGAGATAGCATGGAGGTAAGACGTTTGCCTTTCATGCAAAAGGTCATCGGTTCGAATCCCGGTGCCCCATATGGTCCCCCGTGCCTGCCAGGAGCAATTTCTGAGCATGGAGCCAGGAGTAACCCCTGAGCACTGCCGGGTGTGACCCAAAAAAAAACCACACGGAAAAAAATATTTTAGAAGTAAATAGGACAGGCCCAGCTTCTCATGTGAGTCCTCCCGGTTCTGTATGTCTCTCCTCCCCCCACCCCCGCCAGGATTATGGGGTGACATTTCTCC